>JAJPUD010006190.1:59989-90684 GCA_023553655.1 Myrmecobius fasciatus
AGCTACTACAAAAAGGGCTGCCACAAACATTCTTGCACATGTGGGTCCCTTTCCCTCCTTTAAGATCTCTTTGGGACATAGGCCCAATAGAAACATTGCTGGGTCAAAGGGTATGCACATTTTGATAACTTTTTGAGCGTAGTTCCAGATTGCTCTCCAGAATGGTTGGATTCGTTCACCGTTCCACCAACAATGTATCAGTGTCTCAGTTTTCCCACATCCCCTCCAACATTCTTCATTATCTTTTCCTGTCATTTTAGCCAATCTGACAGGTGTGTAATGGTGTCTCAGAGTTGTCTTAATTTGCATTTCTCTGATCAATAGTGATTTGGAACACCTTTTTATATGACTAGAGATAGTTTTAATTTCATCATCTGAAAACTGTCTGTTCATATCCTTTGACCATTTATTGATTGGAGAATGGCTTGAATTCTTATAAATTTGAGTCAATTATCTATATATTTTAGAAATGAGGCCTTTATCAGTCACTATAATTATTTAAGGCAATTTATGATGAGACAAAACAGTCAAGTCAATAACAAATCAACATTTATTAAACACTATGTGCTACACACTTTGCTGAGCACTGGGGATACAAAGAAAAATAATGAAACAAAGTAGTCCTTGACCTTAAGGAGCTTAGTCTTGTAGGGAAACAACAACCAAAAATATAAAAATAAATTGGAAATAATCTTATAAAATATTTTTCCCATTTATTCTCTCCTTTCACTCTGTCCCTCAAAAGTGTTATTGTACTAGCTACTGTCTCCCACAACATATGCTTTCTTTTATCACTTTCTTCATCTTCCCATATCCCATTTTCCTATTTTCCTGCAGAGTAAGATTTCTATATCCAAGCTGAGTATGTATGTTATTTTCCTCTTTCAGCCAATTCTGATGAGAGTAAGGTTCACTCAGTTCCCTTCTCTTCCCCATCCTTCCTCTCCACCTTAAAAGCTTTTTCTTCCTTTTTTTTTTTTTATGGCAGATAATTTGTATCATTCTGCTTCTCCCTTTCTCTTTCTCCCAGTACATTCCTCTCTCACCCTTTAATTTCATCATTAAAAAAATGTATATTATTCCTTCATATTCTACTCACACCTGCACTCTCTGCCTAAATATACTCCTTCTAGTTGCCATAATAATGAGAAAGTTCTATTGAATTACAAGTATCATCCTCTCATGTAGGAATGTAAACAGATAAAACTTATTAAATCCCTTATGATATCACTTATGTTTCTCCGAGTTCTGTATTTGAAAATCAAATCTTCCTCTGGTCTTTTCATCATGAATGCTTGAAAATCCTTTATTTCATTGAATGATCATCTTTTCCTCTGAAAGATTATACTTAGTTTTGCTGGGCAGGTGATTCTTGGTGGTAATTCTACCTTCGCTGTTCTCTGGAATATCATTATTCCAAGCTCTTAGGTTCTTTAATGTAGAAGCTGCTAAATCTTGTGTTATCCTGACAGTGGCTCACTATACTTGTTTCTTTCTGGATGCTTACAATATTTTCTCCTTGACCTGGCAGTTCTAGAATTTGGTTGTAATATTCCTGGGAGTTTTTATTTTGGAATCTTTTTCAGGAGGTAATCAGTGGATTCTTTCAATTTCTATTTTACCTTCTGGTTCTAGAATATCAGGACAATTTTCCTTGATAATTTCTTGAAAGATGATATCTTTTTTTGATCATGACTTTCAGGCAGACTAGTAATTTTTAAATTATCTGTCGTGGATCTATTTTCCAAGTCAGTTCTTTTTCAAATGAGATATTCTACATTTTTTTCCTGTTTTTTCATTTATTTGGTTTTGCTTATTGTATCTTGATTTCTCAGAAAGTCATTAGTTTCCATTTGTTCAATTCTATTTTTTTTCTTCTTTTTGCTGAGGCAATTGGGGTTAAGTGACTTGCCCAGGGTCACACAGCTAGGAATTGTTAGGTCCTCCTGACTTCAGGGCTGGTGCTCTAACCTCAATTCTATTTTTTAAGGAATTATTTTCCTCAGTGAGATTTTGTATCTCTTTTTCCACCTGGCCGATTTTGCCTTTTTAAAGACATTCTCATTTGTATTTCCTTCTGTACCACTCTCAATTCTTTCCCTAGTTTTTCCTCTACCTCTCTTACTTGATTTTCAGAATCTCTTTTGAATTCTACCATAGCTTTTGATCAGTTTTCCCAGAGGCTTTGACTTTGTTATCTTTGTGTGTGTGTGTTTTGATCTTCCTTTTTATCATAATAACTTTCAATGGCCAGAAACTTTTTTTTTTGTTTGTTTTTTGCTCATTTTCTTGGCCTATTACTCAGCTTTTAACTCTTTGTTAAAGAAGGCCCTGTTTCCAGGGTAGAAGGTGCATTGTCTCAAGCTTTAGGGGTTTTATACAGCTGTTTTCAGAGATATTTCTAGGAACCTGACCACAAACACTCTCTTCTTCCCTGGAGCTATTAGGAGTGTCCCTGCCTCATAGTAGTTGTAAGATTTAATGTGCTAAAGCAACAGAGTCCTGCTTTGTTGAAGCTGTGCTGGGACTGGGGCTGGAGTTGGGGCTGTAGGTACACTTGTGAGATTATACGCTGGACACCCACTGATTTTTTCTGCTGACCATCCAAGTCCTTCCTGCTGCCCCCAGGCCAAGAAGTCTAGAAGCCTCCAACATTGCTGCTGATTCAGAGGTCCTGCCTTGTTAATGCTGAGGCTTAGGCCAAGCAGGGACCTGGTCTGGGGCCAGTGCTGTACTGTTGTGGCCTTTGCTGGGATTACACTGGCTCCACACACCTTTTCTGCTGTCTTCCTTGGTATTTGTGGGCTGAGAGATCTGGGAGGCACTAGTACTATTGCTGATTCAGAAGTCAGGGCTGGGGCTGCACTGGCTCGGCCTGCCCCAGGACTGCATGCTGGACTCCCACCCTTGGTATCACAGATCTTTTCTGCTGATCTTCTAAGTTAACTTTGGCTGGAAAATATTCTACTCCATCTTTTTGGGTGTTCTGGTGCTCTAAAATTTGTTTAGAGTCTGTCTCTTATGAAAATATTTTGAAGGCAAATTCTAATCAAGTTACATTTCAAAAATGTAACACACATAGAACTAATGTGCAGAACTATGCAGTATATGCATGGTTATGTGCTATAGTTACTGAAAATGTTGATTAGGGTAAATCAACTATGTCACATGAGAAACATTCAAAGTCATTTGTAGTTCTCAGTTTCCAAAAATTTACTGGGTTCAGACAGTTGTAAAGGATGAGATATTGCTTTCTTTGACGATAAGGAAAGACTAAGGAAACAAGGTACTGTAGAAATTTCTGTATATGCCCAATATTAATCCTATTAAATCTTTTCAGGGAGTTCATATTAAGCAGGTATGATTAAAATGTATATGCCTAGTGAAATATGCCTCTCAAAAACAACAAATATGTTATTTATTGAGTACCTCTGATGAACAATTTGTTAAAAAACAGTATGTTGTTAAATACCGGGTAGGGTATGATGGGGGGAGAGACATATATGGAAAAAGGTTACAAAAAAAAATTGGCCCTCAAAGAGCTTATGATCTTTCAAACATTTAAGATCTTTCAGAGAGAAGACAAGTATATAAACTATCATAAAAAGCTCCATAAGGGTAATACAAAGAGTGTTACAAGTTCATCTACTAGTGCCTTCACATATTCCCATTATTTTGTATTTACTTGTGTGTATATAGACAAGCATGTTTTTTTTTCCTGATATAATGCTTTAATTTTTATCTTTATATATTTTAGGATTAGCAGTGCCAGGAATATAATAAATAACAAATACTTACTAATTGAGACATCACATACAGTTTTGATTTGGCTGGTAGGCATAAAAAGGTTATCAAGGAAGACTGAGGTAGTATTTGGAGGCACTTTGATTAAATCAAATTTTAGTTTCCTGACTTTGTGAGTCAAAATATGATAACCATGGAAGGATAATTTGATTTCTAATATATTTTACAACTCAATTCTCAAAATGTCTTGACAGACACCATGTAATTAAGCCTTATTATATCTCTTGAGACATAGGCAGGCATAATTAACTCAAAGATATCCAATAGTATCTGAATTAAAACCTTAGGTCTCTTGTCTAGTTCAGTGTTCTAGAACAGTAGTTTTTACCAAATGGGGGACATGACTAAGAACTGTGTGATAAACCAAACAGAAGACAGGAAGATGGGTTATATTCTCTCTTCCTCTCAGCAATCAATCATATTATGCTTGTCTCTAATACAATTTCATCTACTCTAATCTTTCACAATACTTCACCACTCTAATTCTTTCCTACTTGCTCCTAATTTGAGCCTTGCCTTCTTAGCTCTTAAGGAAGTTATATCGGCAGCAGCTGTGAAATTTGCCTTCCCATTATTAATGTCATGATAGCATTACCTCAGTCCCCATCCCTTAATTTCCTTATGGCCGTGGCAAGTCCTAGAATATAACTAAAAAGAGCCTGCCTCCTCTTTCTCTCTTTTTTTTGGGGGGGGAGGGGGGAAGGTGTGGTGGTGGAACAGAGAGTGGCACAGGATAAGCAGGTATGGATGAATTATCATCGATCTCATTTTTATTTTTCTTCAAATCTTATCTTCCAAACCTCCCAATTACTGAGGGCACTATCATTCCTACAAGTCACCTATCAATCTTCTTTTCTCTCTCTGACCCTCTCTGATTATATCTAATCAGTTGCTAAATCTTTGTAGAGAGGTTTCCATTGAATGATCAGGTTGAAGGCCAGATTGCCAAAGGTTTAGAAGAGGCAAAGTGGAGGATCAATTATACATTACTTTCTCAAGAAGTTTAGCCAAGGAAAGAGGGGAGATATAGGGCAATAGCCAGCAGGAACAGCAGGTATTTTTTAAGAATAGAAAAAGAGGGACATCTTTATAGGCAACAGAGAAGCAGTCAGTAGATGAAGAAAAATGAAAGATTAGCGAGAGAGTAGGGATAATAGTAGGGACAATGTGCTGGAGACAATGGGAATGGTTTTGAGAAAGGACATATGTAAGGAGTTGACCTTGGCAAGAACTTCTTCATTAAACACTATGGTATTTGCCTCCCCCACTATCAGAATTGCTAGTTACACAATTCACCAGGATCTGTTGGGTTCCCTGATTTTAAATGGCAATTATAGGAGAGAAGTATTAGATTGGTAAATTCAAGCTAGTCAAAAGCCTGTATCTGATCCAAAGCAGGGACTAATAGTAGGAAACCTGACTTTCCATATCAAAATCTCCTGATGGGCTGGAAGTAGTTCACAGCTGATTGGATTCATTGGAGGTACATTCTATAATTTTTATTATTTATAAAATTTTTGTTTGGTGATGTCCAGAAGTTACCATTAGAGGCATACTTATCTATATGGATAATACATACTGCCCCCAAACATATATTTTAATGCAATGTAAATAATGATAAAACTATAGAAATTATTGATATATAGCAAAATTGTGCTTATCTTAAAGATAAAATAACAGCTATGAAGAAGTATAGATACAACTTGATACAAAAGGAAAAATGTAGAAATGAAAAGTATCCTAATAAGGGATTTTAAATACCTAAATTTTAATAGAAATGCTAAAATTTCATTTAAATTTTACCTTTAAGTAAAGTATAAGAGAAAAATCAAGCTATATCATGAATAATTGTAAACATATATGTCACAAAGATATTCTAGTATATCAAAGTGATTTTAACAAATCCAAACTCAAAGGAATTCAAGTTTCAAAAGGGAATGAAACCAGCTAAATTTAAGAGTAAAAATAAGGGTTTCTTTACTTAACAAAATAAAAATTAATTACTATCATTGTAACATTAATGCTCTATGGGAATTTTAAAAATTACTTACAATATCATATAGTCCTTGGGAATCTTCATCAGCTAAAGTCAATAGTGCCACCAGTGGATATTGAGATCTAGGAACAATGCCAAAATCTTCAATTTTAGCATCACTTGGTAATTGACAGTATTTTTCTTCTTTGCTGTTCTTTTTAACACTTTTTTAGGTGCATGTAAAGGGAAAATAACCACTGCCATTGCGAACAAAGACATGTAATACATTAAAAATAAGAAAAACTCATTTAGTCCAAAATCTTCACAGTATTTATTATATATAAAGTCAAAAGGATACAAATGTTGCTCTCTATAGACATATTTGCTATATATAGCATCTTCTAGTGCTTGTGGAGTATTTATTCTGGAGACATAAACATGCTTCTGCAGTGCTTCATACAATTCTTGAACATCACAACCCCAGTAGCAAGTAAGGATGCTTTCTTCTATACAATCAGGTGTTAATGCTATGCCATCTATTAAAAAAAAATAGAAAAAGGAAAAAAAATCCCATTGCCTAATATATCCTTAGGTAAAATTAAACATTGTGAATGAGAATAATTCTTGACTTTTCTTGGTCAGACTAGTGCCAGTTCTGACAGCAATTAATACAGAGGTTTGTATTTCCTGATTTGAATGAAAAAAGGGCAAAGTATAAATTCTTGTTTCTGTCCTAGTTTCTTCACCACAACTAAAATGTTGTCAGAGAGTTAAATAAGTCCATTAACTTCATTTCAGGTGACAATCTCTACCTGTAAACTCTAGTTGATAATTTGCATGTAATGAGCCTGAAAACTGCCACTTTTTCCTCCCAGTGGAAAGTCCTACTCATCATCACAATTGTTTTTCAAAAGGCTTGATTTTTTTTAAAGCACTACAATATGGACAACTGTTATTTGTGCATACTAATGGTATGTATAATCCAAAACAGTATATGATATTAAAAATCATTTATACTTGTTTTTTAAATTATTTTTTCCTTTTATTTGAATATGTATTCCTGGCTCTGAATATCTAGAGGCTAGTTGTAACTATGGATAACTTACTTAACTTTTGAGCTTCAGTTTAGTCATATGTCAAAAAAAAATAAGAGAATAATATCTACCTCCTGGAGTTGTTTTAAAGAAAAGACCTTCAAGTGCTATATAAGTGAGAACTTTAACACAAGTGTACATTATGATCTGATAATAAATCTTTTTTTTAAATTAAAACTTTTTATTTGCAAAACATATGTATGGTTAATTCTTCAACATTGACCCTTACAAAGCTCTCTGTTACAAATTCCCCGCCCCAGTCCCCACCTCTCCCCTAGATGGCAGGAAATCCACTACATGTTATTTATGTTAAAATACTTGACAAATCGAATATATGTATACATATTTCCACACTTATCATTGTTGTGCAAAAAAAAATCATATCTACAAGAAAGAAAAATCAGACAAAGGAAACACAATGCAAGCAAACATCAATAGAGAGCATGAAAATATTATGCTGTGGTCCACATTTCATATCCCTCTCTCTGGGTGAATATGGCTTTCTTCACTGAACAATTGGAACTGGTTTGAAACATTTCATTGTTGAAGAGAGCCATGTCCATCAGAATTGTCTGATAATACATCTTAAAGAAAACAGTGACAACACATTCGTTCAAGCAATATTTACAGAGGGCCTACTATATGTAAAACAACCATGCTATGCTTTGAGAGCCATAAAAAAAATCTAGAGAAGACAAGTCTATCCTCTTACAGTTTTCAGTATCCTAAAGGGTAAGACACATAATACACAAATGCATTAGAGAGTTATAAACCTGAAGTTTTATATAAGGCTTGAAGGAGAAGGGAGGAAAGAATAGATCAGTCAGGGAAAGCTTTAGGGAGGAGGTAGCATCTGAATTCTGCTTTAAAAAACAAAAGCAGGAATTAGAAAGTTTAAAAAAAAAAAGGGAGGGCATTCCAGGCATAGAGAACACCATAAAAGAAAAAGAAGGATAGTGTATATTATAGGGTAGGAAAGACAGAGAGATTGGCTGGAATATAGAGTGCATGAATGTTAGCAACATGACAATGTAAAGGTTGGATGTAACCAGAACTGGTCTTGAATTTAAAGAGTAAAGGAGATACTGGAGATTATAAGTAGATCTGACATATAAAAAAATATTCTGGTAAGAGGATATGATGTGTGTATTGCATAGGGAAAAGAATGGAGGTCAAAAGACATGTTAAGGGTTTGTAGAAAAAAATCAAGTCAGGTGGCAATGGAGGGCTCTTTGAGGGTGGTAACATCGGAAACAGTGGAAAAGTAACAAATATAAGAGATTCAGAAGTGAAACAGACAGGACTTGGTAACTAAATGATAGGCTATGTAGAAGTTAAGGAAAGGAAAAAATTAAAGACTTACAAATTGGTTTCAAAAACAAGAGACAACAAATGGAGGTACCACAAACAATTATGAGAAGTCAGAAGTAGATTAGCTAAAGGAAAAGTTGGCCTTCAGAATGTTGATTTAGAGATATCAGGGAATCTCTGGATAGAGATTTTCTGTAAGCAATTTGAGGTGTGTGTCAGATCAGAAAAGGTCGAGCTTGGGATTTGAGACTCATTTGCATAAAGTTAAATTTGAAATAAATGAGATTGCTAACGGAAGGCGTTAGAGAAGAAAAAGATCAAGGTCAGACTACTGAAAAATATCCATTAAAGGAGTTCTGAAAAAGGGGAAACATAAGCTAGTAAAAATTAAATAAGACTTAGAAGCAGCTCAGAATCTGTTCATTTTTCCCTTCTTGAAAACTTTCTATGATGGGAACTTTTTAAACACCAAACCTTCCCTACAAGAGAAATGCTGGTTAGCAGAAAGAATATTCTTGTGGAAAAGCAAAGAAAGCAGTTAACTAAGTCATGTTAATAGAGATCTGTCTGTCTGTCTGTATATCTATTTATCTCCATTCAAGAAAATATGTAATTAAGCAGAACATCAAGTATACTTTGGTAATATAAAGTTGAAAATTACTGTAGTTAGCAAGTCATCAATGCAAAAATTATCCTTGCCTATAATTTTAATTTTTTAAGTATGTGGTTAGAGGATACAATATGTTTCAATATTTCAGTGAAATCACTGGCTTATCAATAGTTACTCGTTCAACCAATGCAGATCTGTCTATCCATCCACAATTTATCCATCTATTCTTATCCTATATAATTCCTCCACAGAAGATACAACTAATATACTTGGGACTCTTCCTCTTATCTTCAAATTTTATGGATAACAGTTCTGAAGACATGATTAGCCTTTTGTCTTCACATAAGTATGTCTTTTATGCCACTTTGACCATGAAAACATGGCATATCAAAATAGAAACTTTTGAATTTTTTTTTAAATACACTGAAAACTGTAGAGGGAAAAAAGATGAATGACAAAAACAATGACTAGGATAATAGATGAATGGAAAAAAAACATTTATTAAGTGCTTACTTTAGATTAAGCACTACAAATAATAAATCAAAACAGCATGTACTTTCACATTCCAACTGGGAGAAGCAATACATAAAGGAGGGTTCAGTTGCAATAGGGATGGGAAGACCCAGTGATGCAGCTGAAATTCTCCTAGAAGATTCTCAGGGTACATTGGAAATTCAAGTGTTAATACCCCAGAATCTAGAGGGCATAGGGCCAAGAAGGATTGTTACAACACCTTCAAGTCCTTAGTTAGGGCTGAATATATTTCCCATTCTGAAAGAATGAGAGAAAGACACAACAAAGGTAGCATTAGTACTTTTTTAAGCCTATTATAGATTCCATAAACCTTAATGTCATTTTGGCTATTCTAAAATTTTAAAAAGATTAAAATTTTAAAAATTGCCAAGAATCTAATGTGTTCAGAGATATGAATGCCAATTAAAACATTTTTATCATCTTGCAGTGAAAATGGTGGGGATTTTTATTTGTGATTTTTTTTCACATTTAACCTATGGTAATAGCACTTACAAAATAGATAAATTATATGTCTTCTTAAAAGTTAGAGGGTGAAAGAAAAGAGGAAAATTAAGATCTTAGGAAATAAAAAATTTGTGAAAGTATCATAATGAAAAAGTTGAGCCTATGAAATTCTCTTCCCAATATCTATAAAGTGAAAGGTTTGTAGAGGAAACTGGAACTTCTTGCTTTGTTCCACACTGATTCCTTCAGTAGAAAGGGATTTCAGAGCTCAATGGTTACTAGACTTTATGTAGTAACAACTCCTCCCTTTTAACAACAGCAACAACAAAAAAATTTATTACCTCTCCTTCAACTTTTCAAAAACAACTTATGTAAACAATTTTCTTAAGTTTATGCAAATGAAATTAAAGATTTATTACAAATTCATATCACGTGAATCTTCAAACGTAAGATAACAAAATTATTACTGATAAAATACCTTATAATTTTTATAGTCATAATTTATAAAACAATAACCATAGCATGACTGTGATGAATAGGATGTTTTTGGTGCAAGATTTCTAAAATTTCAAGGACAGTGTTGATACTGTTACTCACAATTCTTTTCAGCCATTAATCAAGAAAGTTATTTTGCCTTTATGACAGCTATAGCAGAAAACCATGTTTCACACAAATAAAGTGCTATAAAATAGTAAAATTTGTATTGCTTTGTTTGATGAACCAAAAAACTGCTTATTCATGTATAGCCAGAGCTAATAAGATTTTCAGGTTCAAACATCTGTTTCAATATAATATCAAGGTTAGTCTAATGTTCTTGTTTAGACTATAGTGCAAGATCAAATATTCTATATATCTGAGACAAATACAATTCCTTATCCATCCATGTTGAGAAAATATCTGTTTTCTAAATAAAAAGAGAATTGTTTCTGCAGACTGGATCAATGAACTGTCCATGCATGACTTTTACAATTCCACTTGCAAAGCAAATATTTTGTAAATTGGTAAACATAAAAAAACTTTATTTGATAAATCCCACAATTCAATCTTTTTCATAAATGTATCATTTTATCTCTCTGGATATTATGAATTTGAGGACTGTGCAATGATTTGTGTGCTAATTTCTTTTCAAAAATACCAAATATGTAGATTTTAGGAAGAAAATTTTATCAATAAATGAATTTACTTTACTCTTATTATTTTCATCAAGAAAAAATGGCATTTCTTTTAAAATTTAAACATCTTCCCAAAGCAGAGAAAACCAGCATATTTCACAACAATACCCTTAGTACCTAAGTGGTCCCACAATTTTGCAAAGAGTCTACCTTTTAAAAATATGTTCACACTTGTTATTTTTTAAATAAAATTGACTATCTTGAATTTGAAAAACAGCATGTAGTTTCTCATTCATATATCTCTGCCTTTTAGATATTTCCAAATGATTGTTCTGTAGTTACCTCAAATTCAATAAATTCCAACAGAACATTATCTTTTCTTCTAAGCCAATTCCTTTTCTTATTTCTTTTGAGGGTACTACCATCCACTAGTTGTCTAGGTCTACCAATATGGTATTGTACTTAACTCACTTTTTTTTTCTTTAACTCACTTATTTAAGTAACAAGTCTTACCAGTTATGTCTCCACACCTCTCCAAACCACTCCTTCCTCTCTACTTACTTGGTCATTCCCTTTTTCAGGCCTTTCTTATTTCTCTCCTGGACTACTTTAACAGTTTGCTAACTAGTATCCCTTCCTCCAGCCTCTCTCATCACCAAAGCATTCTCCATATAGCTTCAAAAGTGATATTTGTAAAGCACAAGACTGACTATATCATTCAGCCTTTTCAAGAGGTTCCAGTGATTTCCTATTTCCTCTAAGATCAATAAAAACTCTTCTTTTTGGAATTCAAAGTCCTTCACAATTTAGTACTACCTTTGCAGACTTATTAATCAATCAATCAATCCACATTTATTTTAAGCATCTATTATGTGTCCACTGTGCTAAGCACTGAGGATGCAAAAAGAGACAGAAGATGGTTCCTGCTCCTTAAAAAGTTTACAATTTAGTGGTGGAGACAACATGCAAATAAATATTTACAAAGTAAGCTGGATAAAGGATAAATGGGAAATAATTATCAGAGAGAAAATTAAGAGGGTTTGGGGAAGGCTTCCTGTTGAAGGTGGTATTTTAGTTGGGACTTAAAGGAAGTCACGAAGATTAGTTAGAGCAAAAGAGGGAGAATATTTCTGGCATAGAACAAGCCAGAGAAATTGCTAGAAGCTAAAAGGTAGTGTCTTGTTCGTGTAACAAACAGCAGGCTGGTGTCACTGGATGGGTGAATACATGTTGGGGAATAAAGTCTAAGAATCCTGGAAAGGTAGGAAAAACTAGGTTACAAAGGGTTTTGAGTGTGAAACAAAGTATTTTGCATTTAATCTCTGAGATAATAGGGAGTCACTTGTACCTGTGATTTAGAAAAATCACTTTAATGGCTGAATGGAGAATGGATTGTATACTCATTACTTCATTTCACTAGGACACTTGCCGTTCTTCATACAGTTTAGAATGCACTCCCTTCTCATTTCTGCCTTTTAGAACCCCTTAAAATCTGTTCACATCTTCAAAATGAATCTTTCCTGATCCCCCTTGGTTGTTGGTACTTCAATTCCCTCCCCAATTATTTTGCATTTACTCTGTATATACTCTGCATCTATTTATATATAAGTTGTTTCCTCTTAACAAAAGGTCCTTAAGAATATGGACTTTGAATTTAAAATTTTTATATCTTTAGCACCTAGCTCAAAAAAGCTGTTTAATAAATGCTTGTCTACTGATTACCAATACAAATAATTGTCAAATATTCAATGTGTCCAGATTTCTCAAGGCACTACACTTTTAACTAGTGTTTGTAAATCTACCTTTTTGTCTTGACATCAATTTACTCTGTTGGTAAAGAGTCTAATGTAATTCTCTCACATTATATCATGTTCATTAAAAAAACCCAACATTTCAATTACATGAAAATTTATAAAGTAACAAATCTTTTCTAATATCAACATAATATTTTATATAAAAAATTAAATGCTCATATCCAAATGCTATGTGCTCAACTCAAATGCTATATGTTATACGCAAAAAACAAACATTTTAGTTTCTTAAATAGTTGCCCCTGGACATCCTTAGACATAAAGGCAACTCTTCTTTCTTTCTATCATATTATCTATGAGTATAATGAAAGTTGCCTTGTGATCTGGCAAGCATAATTTCAACCATATCAATACCTTTAGATAGCATCAATGCTCTTCCAGGTAATAAATCCTTTTTACATTTAGCAATTATATGTGTGAAGGGCACTGAATCCTGTTTGCCTCAGTTTCCTCATCTGTAAAATGATCCACAGAACAAAGTGGCAAATCATTCTAGTATCTGCCAAGAAAACCTCAAACAGTGTCAGGAAGAGTCAGACGCTACTGAAAATGAATGCACAACAACAAATTATATGCTTCTAGTTCTATATCTATGATTGTAGGAGTCTGTGATTCTTGGCAGCCTTTTAGCTAACACTTTCAGAACTTTTTATTCTTTTGTTTGGTCATGCATTACCAATTGCCAAGGAGATATTTCCATATGTTCCAAAGGCACCTTAGATGTAATGTGTCCAAAACTGAACTATCTCCTCCCACAAAACTCTCCACAAGTCTTAATTAGAATGAAAGAAAAAGGTGTTTTGTACACTTACTGTATATTAGGCATTGGTAAAAGCTGACAATTAAAAAAAGACTGTTCATGCTTTCTCCTCTTCTAATAGGGGAAGATAACATATCTAAGGTGGCTCAGGACTGATGCTTTGGTATAGAAAGTCATAGTGGAATTATGAAATGGAGGGATGGGTGGATTGATACATCTTTTACAAAAGTGGTAGTTTCTAGATTAATTAATGTTCTTATAGTTAAAAATGGAAAATATAGTAGGGGCTTGGGGGGAAACATAACTGGGGTGGCGGATATTTGCATCAAATTTCTCTGGAAAAGATTTTAAATCCATGATATATAAAGAACTAAAAGAAACATGATTCATACCTTGATAATTAAGTGTTCTAAGGATATGAACAAGCAGTTCTCAAAGGAAGAAATACAAATTTTGATAAACCAATGAAAGAAATGCTCTCAATCATTAATAACTAGAGAAATGCAATTTAAACCAACCTTGGGGGTTCTAATTTACTTCCACAGGATTGACAAAGATGACAAAAAAAGGAAAATAGTTGTTGGTGTAGGGGAAAGACAAACACACTAAGGAATTGTTAGTGGACAACTAAAAAGCAACTTTGAAGTATATGCAAAAAGTCATTAAACTTTGACTGTGACCCAGTGATAGCCCCACTAAAATGGATACCTTTGAAAAGGGGCAATCTTGGGAGTCTGATGTTTGATGAACCTGCTTGTAGAAGTTAGTGATGATGTGGAATGGAGTACTAACTGCTCAGTGAAGAAAAGTCTTCTGGGGGCTGACCTGAAACTGAATGAATTCCAATTCAATGTGAACTGAATACAAAAAGACTCCTGCAAGAACAACTTCATAACTCATTCCTAGAGATGTGTGAAGCAAAAAGTGTCATAAGACTTCGTGCCATCACTTGCAACACAGAATATTTTTTCCCATCCAAAATGGCATGAAGACATGAGTACATGGTTTTTTTTTTATTGCTTTTTCTCCTATGGTGTCTATTCTTTTCTGCCCTCATTGAAGAAGTAATGAAAACAGAACTGACCAGGGTAGGAACTCTGTGAGCTTCAAAAAGTTGAGAGAGCTTCAAGGGTCCAGAAAGTGTTTATATCAGAGTTCCCGGGGAGTTGAGCTTGATGAGGAGGCAACCTGATTGATTCAGTCCATCAGTGGATTAAAAGCAACCAAAAAGGAATGATATCTACTGGTCATGTCACATTCAGAAGTGAACTTGGTGGAAGACCAAATGTTTTATAACAACTGATTTAATTTTAAGCCCACTTTCACCAGGAATAAAATCATGTAGGAAATAATATGCCTCCAAGTACTAGGGGAAAATGTTTATACTCCTTAC
Source organism: Myrmecobius fasciatus (assembly GCA_023553655.1). Classification (NCBI taxonomy): domain Eukaryota; kingdom Metazoa; phylum Chordata; class Mammalia; order Dasyuromorphia; family Myrmecobiidae; genus Myrmecobius; species Myrmecobius fasciatus. Next base: position 74,838 of record JAJPUD010006190.1, read on the forward strand.
TATTTCTCCTAGGTAAAAATTCTTTTGTAAAAGTTTACTGGTAAAATGATACTGAGACATTAAAGACTGAGGCCATCAATGATATAAGGGAGATACTAACACTAACTAGTATTGGGGAGAATACACCTGAAGGGCAGCTCAAACCAAAAGTAGTGAGAATAGTCTCACAGTCAATTATTCCAGTATGTTTCCTTAAAAGTCAGACCATTCTTTTTGTGATAGCTTGTTTTCTGAATGTACTCATATGTATTCATTATGCATTCATATTTGTTTTATTGTACTCAGATTATTTGCCTTACTATGGGATCATTATGTACCCACCTGAAAGTCCAAAGGATATTTGCCATTGGTCTAGAAAAACTGAGTAATAAAAACATGTGTTTAATTCCCCTTTGGGATCTCCACATCTCTTTAAGGATTTTGCTTTCCTTTTAAGTTAACTTGCTTGTTTTAATGAGGAGTGAAGTCCGGAATTTTGGTGTATCCTGTTTAGAAAGGGACACCAAACAATTTTGTCTAGGATTTCAGATGGATTCCTTATTTGGTAGAGTAAATGTAGGTGGAATTTTACTGAATTTTTTACTATTCTCTGAGTCTAGGTGGGAGTGCAATGGAATGGAGAATGACAGTCCTTAGTACAACAGAAAGAGCAAAGAGCTCCATCCCCTCTATATCCTCTTGAGTACCAAAGCTAGTTTTCAAGCTCCAAGTCAAATCAGTTTAATTTCACTAAAGGTGAAGAGATGACTGCTAGTCAACTTTATAGTTGACTAAGAGAACTCTATAATCTCCCAGAAACACCCTCCAGAATATTAAGTAGGAAATACAGCAAGGCTTGTTCTGGGAATCCAACTTGCTAGTCAAAGTAGGTTTGGATTAGAACCTCCCAGAATTTATAAAGGACTATAGAAGTGTATGTTAAAAAATATGCCTAAATAGTTTGTAATCCTGTGGACTTTGAAGTTTCCTCCAATAATGTAGACTGCAATCCATCCATGCTTTCCCATCCTGCATAAATACTGTTCAGTTTTCCCATAAATTCACCAAGGGGAGATGACTCAATACGCTGGGGCCTTTATCATTTTCTACTGATATCAAGGGAATACCACTGGAACAATCTGGCCATCTCCCCTATCATCCTTCACTACTGCTATGTGAGCAGCCCATCCTCTCTTCACACAATACCATGATAATGTTTTTTATTCCTTATTTTCTTGGGAATTCCTCACTGCTCTTATGCTGCAACTTGACCACACCTATCATGAACTTTTCCACTGTCTTCTATGTAGGATTAATTTTTAATTCATTAGAGGTCATTTTATTTTATATCTTACCTCCATAGAGCAGTATCTATAGAATCTGGCATATTATATATTGAATGCAAAGTAATTTTCACGGAGGAATTGGCAGCAACAGAAAGAATATCATGAAAGGCCTTCATCTAGGAGATGATGTGTGGGATGAACCTTGAAGGAAATTTGGAATTCTAAGAGGCAGAGGTGAAGAGGAAGGAATTTTAAGGCATAAGGGAAAAGAGAAAAAAAAAAGAGAACATCTTATGTGAGGAACAGCAAAAAAGCCAATTTAGTAAGACTATGGACTGTGTGAAAGGGAGTAGATAGGGACTGGAAAAGTACATTGGAACCAAAGTTATAAAGGGCTTTGAATGCAAAACAGAGGAGCTTGTATTTAATCTTATTAGTAATAAAAGTAATTTTGATTAAGAAGGGAAATGACATGGTCAGAACTATGTTTTAGGAAGATCAATTTAGCAGCTATGTGTTGGATGGAAAGAAGAGCAGGTATGTAGAGAAATGATCCAGTATACAGCTTTTGCTGTATACTAATAGTTAGAGGATAACATGGATGAGAATCCAGAAAAGGAAGCTGAGAAGAGGTTAGAAAGGCAAGAGAACCGAGAGAGAGTACTATCTAGAAAACCCAGAGTAATCAGGAGGAATGCTAATGCTGTATAGACTTCAAGAAGGATAAGAATTGAAAAAAGGCTATTAGACTTGTCAATTAAACAAACATTGCCACCTTTGAGAAAGTAGTTTCCATCATGAGTGATGAGGTCTGAAGATAGAGAACTAGGGATTAAGAAGTGAGAGAAAGGACTTAGAGGTAGAAAATAAAGACAGCTTTCCAGGAGTTTGTGAAAAAGAAGAATATAAGATAATAGCTTGAGGGGATGGTAGGGTCAAGTGAAGATTTTTTCAGGTACCAGAGAATGAGCCATGAGACAGAAAAACAGATGATTAAAGAGAGGGAATTAATGTAGCCTAAGGTTGCATTAGCCTTTTTGGAGGCTCTTCTTACAAGATCCACATTAAGCTTTTCAGTGATACCTAAGACAAACCTTGATTCATACTTAGCTTATCTCCTTAAAGACCCAAGAGTTAAATGACTATAGTCTAGTGGTAATACTTACCTTCTTCCCTTTATCTGCCTTTGATGTTTCATCCAATTTGATAGAAATTTCACAACCAAAAGGGAGATATCTTTGGATAGGTAGAATAAAAAAAGATAGTTGGTTTTCTGTTCTGAAATTATGTTTATTTTTAAAAATCACATTTTCTTAAATGGATAGAATTATGTAGGCATCCAGCAGATATTTCAGAAAGAGCCCATTAACTCTTTATTATTCACAAAATAAATAGATCTCCAGTCTTTTGTAATGAAAAAGATAATTATATTGAATTACCTGGTAGAGATGAAAGATTACTAAATTAAATTACTTGTGAGAAAAATAGAAAACTTTTCTAAGGTCTCCTTGCAAAGTACAGCTATATGAATCACTAACATTCAAAAGCTGAGCAAATACAATTCAGGAAGTATTTATCTCCCTTGGGTTTAGAAGATTCTGCTAAAGGCACATTTTACATAAATACAGTACATCAATTATATAAAGCCTTTAGGCAAAAATATCTGTAATCTCACATATTAACAAGTTCCCAGCAATGAGGCAGATTACAATTCATTTATGCTAATTTGTCCAGTGAAATTCTTGAATTTTTTTTCCTCCTATAAGTTCATCACAGAGGATCTCATCCTATATGACAAAAGTCTTTTTCACTTTTTCCTGATGTTACCAAGATACCAGTGGATAAATCTAGCTGTCCATGCATACTATTGCTTCTCGTGAATATGTGAATAGCTTATCTTCTTTTTCAATGATACATTTTTCTTATCTCATACTCGTTTTCTTAAAGGGTCCTTTTTTTGCTACATGTTATAGTTTGATAAACCTGTTATAGTCCTCTCTATTCTCCTCTATTTAATGCTAATGTTCAGTTCTTTAGAGACTGTGTTAAATGTTGGTATTAAAAAATATGAGCTTTTGTTTTGGGGAAAAGGTTTAAATTTCCTAAAAGTTATCTAGTCTTCCTTTAAGACTGGGTGAAACACAATGCTTACTTGTACTGTTTGTGAATGAATGAATGAATAAAAAAACATGCTTACTATAGGTAAAGTTTTTACTATACTATACTATTACTTTACTATAGATAAAGAATGGGGATATAAATATAAAAGGAAAGATAGTTTCTGCTCTCAAAAGAGTGGTGGCTAGGGAATTTTTGGTTACAGAAGTGACCACGGGGTGTAATTTGACATCTATTCAGAACAATAGAGGAATTGATTTGATCCTGATTCATGATTTTAGAACTGGAGGAATAGGAGCTGAGTAGGCAAGGAAAGGGTATATTCTGGGGCAAAGTATCTGTCAAAGCTGTTTTTTTTTTTTAATGGTGGGAAAGAAGAGAGGAAAGTGAAAGTATGGCTGGAGCTTTTCCTGAAAGGAACGTTCTGGGAGAAGGAAACTTTGGGACAGATAGTTTTCCAGGGTATAGTGTCCAGTGTAGGCTATTGCGTGCTTAATGAAGAGACGGGGAAGTAGATGACCCTAGGAGAGAGTTTGCCAGAGATACATAGATAATAAATAGAAAGAAAGGGAAAAAAAAGAAAATGAGAGGGAAAGTAAGGAAGAAAAGAAAAGAAGGAAGAAAGAAAGGAAGATATAAAGAATTGTACTGATGCTCTATGTCTATTTCAGTACACATCATAAACTGAGCAACAGCTATTATTAATCTAGGTTTTTTAACAGTTAAAAAAAATTAAGCATCCTTCCAGAATTGGTGGGAATTTCCAATTTGTAGAAAGTAGGACTAGGGATGGAATCAGTTACAAACTCCAAATAAATCTCCAGAATGTCCACTTGGATCTTGTTAGCTAGTTGAACTTCTCATTTTTAGGGGTTTCTTGGAAAGTAGTTTAAAAAATCGAGGTTAAAAAAAATCTCATCAATGTTATTCTAATAACAAACATTAAGATCAAGTTTTTAGTTCTCTATTATTGATGTTAAATGTAGATTATGTGTAGGGAATTCTAATTTAGACTATTTCACTTGTTTAAATGCTTAAATGAAGAAAGAGTAAATGGATGTCTTCTTTTACTTTGTATACATAAACTTTGAAATGATTGTTTTAATGATATCTGTAGCTTGTTGAATTGAAAGAGCTTTTCCCCAAATAGTGGAAATGTATTTTAACACCATCTTACAAAGCTATTATATCCTTAAGAATGGCTGCATAAAATAAGAAAAATATGACATGTATATATTTCCTGTTATCAACAGATAATATAACAAAAATTTCACAACTTAACATAACAGATTATTTCAAGAGTATAAAGATGGTGGCATTTCTCCTATGTCTATATAATTAAAATGAAGCCTACAGTACCACATTGTAGTCTAAAACCAAATTGAGCTTCTAGAAGTACAATTGTCATGGAGCCAAAAGTCCAAAATTCCAGATAAGATCTTTTTGATCTTGAAGAATAGTTGTCACAGCTAAGATTTCTTTTTAATCTGGCTTTAACACAGTGATGACGGAAGCATTCACAAAGTTTCATAATCTTTTCTCTATGCCAATAATTTCTTTTTTAAAAAATTAATATTTTTGTATTTGAAAAAATATACTTTCTATACTTCCTACCTTTCCTCCACTTGAAAAAGGAGAAAAAAAAATCTTTGAAACAAATATGCAGTCAAGCAAAATTAATTGTGATAGCTTTATATAAAATAAAATATGTTTCAATCTGTCAGGAGTTGTACCAAGGAAGTATGCTTAATTGTCAAACTGATGGCCTCTTCTCAGTCCTCAGCCTTTTTCTGACTTTTCTCTTCCAGATGCTCCCTTCTCTTTTTTCATGCCCTAATAGCAGATCACTCCTCAGTCTCTTTTATTGATTCATCATTTATATCATTAACCCTAAAAGCTGTTATTCCTCATAGGTGTCCTAGACCCTCTTCTCTGCTTTCTCTATACTCTCAGAAACCTTATTAATTCCCCTGCATTTAACTATTATCCTTCCATAGATAACTACAGACCCATAGAGATGTGTATATATACACATGTATATTTATCTCTCTGTGTGTATATGTGTGTGTGTGTGTGTGTATGTACATATATGTGTGTACCCATCCCTAGTCTCTCCCCTGAGTTACACAGATTTCACATGATCTGTTGAACATTTCAAATTAGATGTCCTAGAGATATCTCAAACTGAACTTATTATTTTTTCTCCTCAACCTCAACTCTTTTAAACTTCCTTATTTATTTTAAATACATGACATCTTTTCAAGATTCCAAATATTCCTTAGTGCCTCACTCTCCCTCAATTCACATATTAGTTAATAAGTATTGCTATTTCTACTCCATAGTATCTCTTGAATCCAACCCCCACAATCCCTTCTTTCCACTCAAATTTGGATCAGGGCCTCATTTCCTCTCACTTAAATAATTAACAACTTCCAAATTGTCTCCCAACTTCAAGCCTCTCACCACTTCATTCCAGGGCTACCAAAATAACTTTCCTTAAGCATAACTCTCATCGTATGACTCCTCTATTCACCCAACTCCAGGGCTTTGTCTGGCCTTCAGGACTTAATCTTTTTGGCAGAATAATGTTTTTAAAGCATAAAATACATTGGATTCTAAAGAAAGCCAATATTTTTAAAAAGCAAGTTCATCAACCTTAGGTTAAAACTTGTTCCCTCATCACTGCTTTAGAATTAAATGTAAACTCTGTCTTCAACTTATCTTTCCAGCTTCAGTGGGCATTTCTTCATAGGACATTCTATCTTCCACCTCTATGGGAGATTTGTATTGGTCATTCCTGGAATGCCCTGCCTCCTCACCTTTGCTTTAAACTACCTCTCTCTCTCTCTTTTTTTTTTTTTTTTAAGATGAGGTTCAAGTACCATCATCTTCATGAAGATTTTCTTGATTCTCTCAATTGCTAATGTTTTTCCTCTCAAAATTCTCTGTATATTTATTTGCTTTAAGTTTACATATGTTCTTATAATTTCTCTCCTTCACATGACAACTCTGTGTTAATTGTATCAAGCCTTATAATACTCTAGAACTTCCTCAATGAGATCTTTAATCCCTGAAAATGGGTTTATTTTGCCAATATATGTTGGGAAAATTTAAATAAATACCTGTTGTCCAGAATGACATGCAGTTAATGGGTAGCCCCTGGAATAGGAGGAAGTGAGCCAGACTAGATTGTATTTGGTAAACTATTTTACTTGTAATAATCCTAAGCAGCTGCTTATACATATACAAAGTTTTTCAAACAAATATTAATTCTATACTAGATAAACTGCAGATCATAGAACACCATGATTTCCAAACTCACTTCGCTAAGAACATGGTTCCATTGAAAGTGCTAAAATATGCTATCAGTTAATGCTAGAGCTTGCTCTTCAGGACTTTGTCAAAAGATTAATTTCTTAATAGATGGCAGGAAGACCATATTTCAATCTTGGTAAATATTTGAATTTTGCAGAGTTTCAATTATAAATGAATAGTATTAGGAACAATAAGGTTAGGTCATCAAAGGGTAGTTACAATTTCAAGATTCTCTCCCTATAAGCACTCATATCTACATCACTCAGTTAAAAATTACCTGCTAAATATAAATATGCATTTTATATATATGTTGTATGACCTCAACTAGGCTATGTAAGGTACATAAGGACAGAGGCCAAATCTTGGACATGTTTTTCCCCCTTACCCCACTTTGCCCAATACACTATGTGCAATAGGCATTCAGATATATTTGCTAATCATTATATTCAAATGACAAAAAATAAATTACATTGAGTTTTGCCACTATACCCTAATGGCCATGGAGCTTTTCCATCTAGTTTGCAGTTGAAGCCTCCTAAATGTATTATCTTCATTATTAAAATGTAATTTCTGTGAGCACTGGGGTACTTCCATTTTCTTAATTGTATTCCCAGCATTTGGCTCAGTGCTTTGCATATACTAAGAGCTTAATAAACGCTTTTTTATTCATTCATTCATGCTGACTAGATGGAAGAAAAAAATCATGTTTATTTTTAATGGTATAGTAATTATGACTGAGGTCTGAAATAACTATTGCAGGAAGTCAAATGAAATGCTGTGAACAAAAAGACTAAAAACTGTTAATGTAAATTCAAAATTTGAAATTTTATTTATTTATTTTTCTGTACTTATATTTGGAAATAATAAGCTTTTCATGTTTGTACTGCTTTAATATTTATTAATTTCCATGGAATAAATTGCATTCTTGATTTTATTCTTTAAGCCAGGCAAGAGAATATCAGAAAGTTCTTGACATGTGAGGAAATATACTAATTTTAATGCTATATGGTCTCAATATTCATTTCATGTTGTTCCCTTTGCTTTAAAATACTTGATACTGCCCTGAGTCATACCTATTCACTCTCAAAGCACAGAGTCATGCCATTTTAAGAATTAGATATGATCTCTGAGATTATCTAATGCATTCTTTACCTGAAATAAGTATATAAAGGAGAAAATAAACTCACCATTCTCAATATGGCATTATATGAATTCTCAAGTAAACTTTCACAAAAGTTTTAAACTGTTATAAATGTTTTAGGAAAGCAGTTTTAAAAAAAATTATCCTATAAGAGAAAACAATTTATAATAGTAGATGATAGAATCAGAGCTGGAAAAGACCTTAGAGATCAGCTAGTTTCAAACGCTTCCTTTTACAATGACTTGACCAAGATCACAAAAATATAAGTAGATTTTAACTCAAGTCCTCTGATTTCCTATATAGCACACATTATACTGTACCATCCCGACTAATAATTTAGTGATTTCTTATGTTGACTTTTACAAACTATCAAAATAATACAAGAGGTATTACTAGTGAAAACATCTTTCTATCTCTTGAATGAAATATTCCTTTCTTGCTACACCAAGTTTCTAGTCTTTTCTTCAACTGAAAAGAACAATATCCCCCACCCAAACATTTTACAGAGAATAAAACTGATAGGTAAGGATTTCTTAAATGACTTAAGATTTAGAGTCCAAACAACAACTATCTTCATGTGCTCCATTTATAAAACCACAATTCAAAATAGAAGGGGAAAAAATCTCTGCTCTGTTTTAAAGTTTTTTAAAAAACTTTTTTATGATGTGCTATACTCAGGAACATGAAATTAAAATTAATTTTTATTAGCCCCCATTTTCAAATATTATAAAGTTGTACAATTTTAAGGTTTCCAGAATAACCAATAAATACATCTAGTTGAAACGAAACCCTGTTTAATTAAATCTTTCTATTTAGTACAACCTTATATTAAACAAGTATCTTTGACATATTAACGTTAATAATGAGACCATACTCATTGCCTCCAATCTGAATTTATCAGGATATATGATTTCAACCTTGTGAATACTATTTCCATTGAGTCAAAATGCAATCATTCCATGATTCAGTAAAAACTTTAAGTTACTCTGACAAAAAAAAAAAAAAGTATCAATCACTCTGAAAGCCCATCTTTTCTCAATATCACTTGTCTGGTCTTCTACTGACAGACACAATCTGTGTGGCCATACCTGAAAAAGCCTTTTCTTTTTGTTGTTGAGTTGTTTCAGTCATGTCCAATTCTTTGTGACACCATTTTGAGTTTTTCTTGGCAAAGAACTGGAGTGCCGTGCCATTTCTTTCTGAAGTTCATTTTACAGAAGAGGAAATTGAGGCAAACAAGTTTAAGCCTTTTCAATTTTGTTAATCTAGCAATTGCTAAAAGCTTGTGCTACATTAATAAAGCCTTTGAGAACCTAGAGTCATATCTATTCCATGACGCATCAGAGGCATCAGATGATGCATCAGAATAGGATATTATTGAAGGACTTTCATATCACATTTATTTATTCTATCATGTTTACTCAAACACTATCGTATCTCACACCTCTCACTTTTAAAGAGATTCTTCTAGTATGAGATTCCTCCCTCTCAATAGCAAGATTATCTCTAATGTTATCTTATTACCATTTTATCTTCTTTTCATTTTCAGTAAAAGTCAGTGAACTACTCTTACCTAATTTTCAGATCTAGTATTTTATAATATCTAATACAACATTTGATACATATTCAATCAGTATCTGTTGATTTGATTTTGCTCATTTCTAAGAATAACAATTTACAGTGGAAGAAATAATACATGGGGAAGCTATTCCTCCCAGCTTTGTGTCATCTCCAAATTCAGAATCTGATTTTATCCAAGTCATTGACATGTTGATTGACAGAGGATTTATGCTGGGAAGAGCTAGGATGACATTTTGACAGCTATGTGGAAGATGGACTAAAGAAGAGAAAGAATATATGCAGAGAGAGCAATTAAACCACTGAAAAGTGATGAGGCTCTGAGTTAGTGTGATGACTGTGGGGATGGAGAAAAAGGAAATTGAGAAATGTCATGGAAGCAGAATCTACAAGATTTTGCAACTAATGGGAAGGAAGAGTCAAGGATAGCTACAAGATTATAAACTTGGGGAGGATAGAGGTGCTTGGAGGACAAACAAGCCTAAGGGAAAAGATAATTAGTTCTGTTTTACATATATTGAGATTGAGGTACCTGTGAGGCAGTAAGGGAGCAGAGATGTCTAACAGGCAGCTAATGATATAATACTGTAATTTAAGATAGAGATTAAATTTACTTGTATGTTGGGAATCATCTATATGGAGATGATGATGAATCCATAAAGGCAGATGAAATCATCAAGGGAAAAAGAGAAAACAAAGTCCTGGAGGATACTTCACACTTATGAGAGAGAAAATGGATGATATAACAAAGACGACTAAAAAAGAATAGTCAGGCAAAAGAGGAAGCAAGAAAAAGCAATGTCACAGAAATAAAGGGAGTTATGTCCAGGAGGTAAAAGTAATTAACAATATTAAAAATATCAGAAAGGTCAAAAAACAAAAAAGGGATTGAGAAAGAGAGAATGAACTTGGGAGTCAGTGGATTGAAAACAGACCCTACCACTTTTTTGTATGACCTCTTGGTCTCAATTTCCTGACCTATAATATGATTGGTTTGAACCGGATAATTTCTCTAAAGTCTCTCCCAGTTCTAAATCTAAATTTGTAAGTCCTCTGATTATTCTAGATCTAAATCCAATATGTTTTGGAAAAGACAATCAGACTTATTACATGGTGACAGCAGCACAATAAATAAATAAATACATTAAAATTTTACTTCATTGATATCCGAACTTGTTCATCAATATAGATCATAGTATTCTATAATTTAGTTGATTAAAGTTGACTGAAGCTCAAAAAGTCAAGTGGCTTATCCATGGATGCATAGTTAATAAGTATCAATGGCAGGAATAAGCTCAATCTTACTGCCTCCATTTCTAGTAGTCTATTCACTGTCATACTTTTTTAATCAGTTAAAAGCACCAAGAACCTTAAATATGAATTAAGATTTAAGAATCTTATATAATATATGAAAGAGTAAAAAAGGCTAAGGGAAAGGGATTGGGGACAAGGGAACCTATGAGAAATAAACACTAACTTGTGATTGAAGCTGAAGTTGGATTAGTGATCACTAAGCCAAAAGGATTCTTGACTTGTTTCATCTCCTTTTTGGATACTCTTGTGTTGAATTCTATCTCTTCTGAATTTCTCAGGATTACTGGAACCTCCAAACCAAACCTAAAGAAAAATAAGGAAAATTAAAGTAAAAACAGTTTAAATTCTTTTTTTTTAAATTTTTTTTTTGTGACCTTTGCAAAAACTTTTTTTCCCCAAGCTTTTCCCCTCCTGCTCCCCATCCCCCACCCCTAGATGACAGGTAATCTAATACATGCTAAATAGGATAAATTATATGACAAATACCATACATGTATACATATCTATACAGTTATCTTACTGCACAAGAAACATCAGATCTAGAAAGAGAAGAAGAAAAAAACAACCTAAGAAGGAAAACAAAATGCATGGAAATATTCACAGAAAGCGTTAAAATGCTGTGTTGTGGTTCACTCTCAGTTCCCACAGGCCTCTCTCTGGATGTATATGACTATCTTCATCACAGAACAACTGGTTTGAATCACATCATTGTTAAAGAGAACCATGTCTATCAAAATTGATCATCGTATAGTCTTGCTGCTGTGTATAATGTTTTCCTGGTTCTGCTGATTTCACTCAGCATCAGTTCATGCAAGTCTCTCCAATCCTCTCTGAAATCCTCCTGTTGGTCATTTCTTAAAACAGTTTAAATTCTAACAGGAGCCTTTTATGCTACATTTTCAGATAATTTTTATTAAGTTGTGCATTTAACACTGCAGAAAAGCCGCAATTTGTATTATTAGACTATGTTTTTAGGTGGATCTATCCTCTAAGCAATGTGGGTATTCATTCCAAAAATGCAGATCACAATTAATACATGCTTACTCCTTTTGTGTATTCTTGAACATGTCCTTCTACAAGTTTACTACAGTGGGTCTATTTAACATTCTGGGGTACCTCGTCCCAAGGATACCAAGAAAACTTGCAAGCTGTTTATCAGTTACATCTCATTTTTGCCATATGACCACTGCCTCTCCTTTTTTTCAATCTCATACTTCTTTGATGAAATCCTTTACATAGACTCCTTTGTAATTCCTTGTTTTTAACATGTTTCAGCCTGCTCATCCCCAACATACAACTTTACACTGTCTTTAGCTCCAATTCTTAGGAGAATGTAGCAACCCATGACTCATGGCACATATCACATGAAAGTACCTTAGTATTTTTTTAAATGGTCCTTTGGTTCAGGGAGAAGCTTGAGAATCATTAAAAGAACCTAAAGGCAATTTCCTAAAGGCAATGTACTCCACACGTCTACTTTTGTTCATATCTAGGCCTAACTGTCTCTTTCCAGTGTTCATCAAAAAACAACAACAACAACAACAACAACAAAAACAAAAACATACTGCTAGACAAATACTGTGTGTTGCCCATTTAATTACTTAACATGTTCTGAACTTCAGGCATTCATAATGTTGTTTTTTTCAATATTAGATTAGACTCTTTAAATGATTATGATTGAACTGAAAAAGCTTTGCAAGGTTTCAGGATTTGGCACAACTGGATCAATGCCAAACACAAACCAAAGTTTTATGAGGATTTCACCATCCATGGGAATTCCTTATTTATTTTTTTTTTTTAAACTCGGAACTTGCTCTGGTAAAGCTTCCATGATAGTGGTGAGCAAGCACATATCTCTCTAGATATTAATGATAAGAGGATAGAAAATGGTTATGTGTTATATCTTTCAAGGAATCTTGAACAATTTTTACCTATATGTGGGAGATATTTTGTTAGAAAACAATCTTTTAAGGAAGTATTTTGCTCTACCAAGTCAGATGTTTTTCATAATAAAAAACCAGTTCTGTGTCATAGTGTATTCTTTATGATTGTCAGTTAATGATATGATAGAATAGATCTGGACCATGTATGTATGTAATATTGCTTGCCAAAGCTTGTTTTTTGCTTTCTAATGTCCTCATGTCAAGGATGCCCTCAGTATATATGTAAATTATTTTAATAAAAATTTTGTATATATGAAACATTACATACATAAAATTTTAAGTTATGTTTTCTCAGTAGCCTTTAAGGCAAAGGGAGAAATAGTGAAAGGACTCTCGGTTTCCCCATCTTTTTCATATTTTTTCCTTCTTTCAGATATTATTGAGAATTAAACCACCAAACTCCTAATAATTGTGTCATCTCATACACGGATTCTTCTATGCACACTTGGTCTAATCTACCTACTTTTCCCACATTAGTTTTCTTTTCTATCATATATGCTTCCTCTAACAGCACACTCAGAATTCTAATGTTAAAGTCCAAATGTAATAGCTCCATTATACCTTCAAAGCAATTGTTCTAAAAACTGCTGCTTAGGGAGAATTCTGGGAAAATGTAGGAGTAGGTCAGTAAATTTCCAGATTTTTCTCACAAACAGAACAAATTTGTGTTTCAGGGCAAACATAGACTGGTGAAAAATTAAGAAGACTTGGGACACAAGAGGGGTCCTCCAGCAACAACCCAAGAAACTCCAGAGAAAGACTCCAGACCAGGATTAATCCGTGTAACGTGCAAACACCTCCAGACTAGCTCCACAGAAATACCAAGTGGGGAGCCCTGGGACTAGCTAGGTTTGGCTAGGGCCTCAGCAGGAATCATAGAAACTTTCACCTTCTGGGTTACATGTAGAGTCTCAGTCCGGGAAGACAAAAGGAACCTTGGCTGATTCTTAATCTGAGGAATTATGCTGAAGAGACAGGGTCCTGGGCACTTACCAGCAGATGAGTAAGTATACTGCAGAAGAAGTGGTGCAAGGATGTTGCTGGCTGTTGGCACTTGTAGGAGGGTGGAGCTTTTGGTTTAGGGTTCCAGGTCAGAGGGGAAAGTTGAAGTGAAGCTAGAGGCATTATACCCCCATCCCACAATTAGAGGTGCTTAAACTAATATTTATCATTAAAAAAAAAAAAAAAAGAAAAAAAGAAAAAAAGAACTCGCCTAGAAAAATCCAACCATAGAAACTTTTTATGGGAACAGGGAAGACCAGGGTTCATCTTTAAAAGAGGATAATGAAGTAAAAAAGGCCTTTTCTAACTGTAAAAGTAATGTTAAATGGCTCCCTGCCCAGAGAGAACTTATAGAACTCAAAAAAGAATTTTAAAATCAAATGAGAGACATTGAGGAAAAACTAAAAAGAAAAATAAAAACCATCCAAGAAAAATAAGATTATGAAAAAAAGTTATCCAATTAGAAAAGGAGAAACAGAGTCTTAAAGATGAAAATAACTCATTGAAAATTAGAATTGGGCAAGGGGAAGCCTATCAAGCTAAGAGACCAAGAAGTAATAAAACAATATAAAGAATGAAAAAATAGGGGCAGCTAGGTGGCTCAGCATTCAAATCTGGGCTCAGATACTTAATGTTCCCTAGCTATATGACCCTGGGCAAATCACTTAACCTCAACTGCCTCAGCAAAAAGAATGAAAAAATAGAATAGAATGTGAAACATCTGATAAGAAAAACCATAGATCTAGAAAACAGATTGAGAAAAGAAAATATAAGAATAGTTGGACTATGTGAACGTTATAACCAAAAAGCGAATCTTCTTTTTTTTATTATTATTAAAACTTTTTATTTACAAAACATATGTATGGGTAATTCTTCAACATTGACACTTACAAAGCTTTCCGTTACAAATTTTCCCCCCCTAGTTCCCACCCCTCCCCTAGATGGCAGGAAATCCACTACATGTTAATTATGTTAAAATACTTGACAAATCAAATATAAGTATACATATTTCCACACTTATCATTGTTGTGCAAGAAAAATCATATCTACAAAAAAAAATCTGAGAAAGGAAACACAATGCAATCAATAGAGAGCATGGAAATGTTATGTTGTGGTCCACATTTCATATCCCTCTCTCTGGGTGTATATGGCTTTCTTCACTGAACAATTGGAACTGGTTTGAAACATTTCATTGTTGAAGAGAGCCATGTCCATCAGAATTGATCATCCTATAGCCTTGTTGTTGCCGTATATATTGATCTCCTGGTTCTGTTCATTTCACTCAGCATTAGTTCATGTAAGTCTCTCCAGGCCTCTCTGAAATCATCCTGCTGGTTGTTTCTTATAGAACAATAATATTCCATAATATTCATATACCATAATTTATTCAGCCATTCTCCAATTGATGGGCATCCATTCAGTTTCCAGTTTCTAGCCACTACAAAAAGGACTGTAACAAACATTCTTGCACTGAACTCAGGAAGACCCAAGTTCAAATCCAGCCTCAGACACTTAATATGGCCTAGGTGTGTGACCCTGGGCAAGTCACTTAACCCCAATTGCCACAGCAAAAAAAAAAAAAAGAAAGAAAGAAAGAAAAAGAAAACCCAAAAGTTAATTAGAAATTAAATAATCTAATCCTAAAGAATGAATGAGTGAAAGAACAAATCATAGAAAAGTTAGGTATGATAGATCTTTGCAAAAAACTGAATGCAGATAGAAAGGAGTTTTACTTTTTTCTCTGCAGTTATTGGAACTTATTAAAAAAACTGACCATGTGTTAGGGCATAAAAACCTCAAAATCCAATGCAGAAAGGCAGAAATAGTAAATGCATTTTTTTTCAGACCATGATGCAATAAAAATCACATGCAATATAAGGCCAGGAGAAAATAAAGCAAAAGTTAATTGGAAATTAAGTAATCTAATCTTAAAGAATGAATGGGTGAAAGAACAAATCATAGACATAATCAATAAGACAACATCCCAAAATTTGTGGGATGCAGCCAAAGCGATTATAAGGGGTAATTATCTCTAGATGCTTACTTGCATAAAATAAAGAAAGAGAAGATGAATGAATTGGGCTTGCAATTAAAAAAGCTAGAAAAAGAACATATTAAAAACCCCCAATTAAATACCAAATTGGAAATTCTGAAAATAAAAGGGGAGATTA
>JAJPUD010006190.1:95282-136771 GCA_023553655.1 Myrmecobius fasciatus
CCCCTAGATGACAGGTAATCTAATACATGCTAGATAGGATAAATTATATGACAAATATAATACATGTATACATATCTATACAGTTATCTTACTGCACAAGAAACATCAGATCTAGAAAGAGAAGAAGAAAAAAACAACCTAAGAAGGAAAACAAAATGCATGGAAATATTCACAGAAAGTGTTAAAATGCTGTGTTGTGGTTCACTCTCAGTTCCCACAGGCCTCTCTCTGGATGTATATGACTATCTTCATCGCAGCACAACTGGTTTGAATCACATCATTGTTGAAGAGAACCATGTCCATCAAAATTGATCATCGTATAGTCTTGTTGCTGTGTAGAATGTTCTCCTGGTTCTGCTGATTTCACTCAGCATCAGTTCATGCAAGTCTTTCCAATCCTCTCTGAAATCCTCCTGTTGGTCATTTCTTACAGAACAATAATATTCCATAACATTCATATACCATAATTTATTCAGCTATTCTCCAATTGATGGGCATCTTTTCAATTTCCAGTTTCTTGCCACTACAAAAAGGGCTGCCACAAACATTTTTGCACATGTGGGTCCCTTTCCCTTTTTTAAAATCTCTTTGGGATATAGGCCCAGTAGAAACACTGCTGGGTCAAAGGGTATGCACTGTTTGATAACTTTTTGAGCATAGCTCCAAATTGCTCTCCAGAATGGTTGGATCCGTTCACAGTTCCACCAACAATGTATCAGTGTCCCAGTTTTCCCACATCCCCTCCAACAGTTATCATTATCATTTCCTGTCATTTTAGCCAATCTGACAGGTGTGTAGTGGTATCTCAGAGTTGTCTTAATTTGCATTTCTCTGATCAATAGTGACTTGGAGCACCTTTTCATGTGACCGGAAATAGTTTCAATTTCTTCGTCTGAAAATTGTCTGTTCATATCTTTTGACCATTTGTCAATTGGAGAATGGCTTGAATTCTTATATATTTGAGTCAATTCTCTATATATTTTAGAAATGAGGCCTTTATCAGAACCTTTGGATGTAAAAATATTTTCCCAGTTTACTGCTACCCTTCTAATCTTGTCTGCATTCATTTTGTTTGTACAAAAACTTTTTAACTTGATATAGTCAAACTTATCTATTTTGTGATTAATGATGACCTCCAGTTCTTCTTTGGTCACAAATTCCGGGAAAGTACTTCTCCAAGTGATTTGCGGAGATGGAATTCCAGAAATGTGGAGCACTGTATATAAGGTCAATCTGTTTTAATATGTTGGTTAGTTTTACTGAGCTATTGGGTTATTTTCTGTTTTCCTATTTGACAGAAAGGAGTATTCTCTAAGAAGGGGAAGGAAGAAGAATATATTTAGGAAATTTAAGTGATATAAAAAACAAAAGATCTAAAAGAATTTCTTAACATCCATTTAAAAAAATTCCAGCTGGATATATCTTAGGTAAAAACTAAAATAAATCTTGAGTATCTTCTTTCCCATCAATACAACTTCTCATGTCACTCCTGTATTTGTATTTTGTCATTGGCATTATCATTCTTCTTTTTAAAGTCTGCATTATGGGGCAGCTAGGTGGCGCAGTGGATAGAGCACCAGCTCTGAAGTCAGGAAGACCTGAGTTCAAATCTGATCTCAAGCTGTGTGACCCTGTGCAAGTCGCTTAACCTCAATTGCCTAAATCCCCCCCCCCAAAAAAAAAGTCTGCATTAAGGTCCTAAAGCTAAATCATTTTAATTCCCTTCTCCTCATGCCCCTAACACATACATACACTCACCCACCTCAAGTCTTTCTTATTTAGCAAGCATTTACACCTTTTTCTTACGAGAAGCAGTGAAATTTAGAGAAAAGAGCAGCATATTTAGAGTGAAGATTTTAGTTCAAAAAGTTGTTGCTGCTCTGTCATTTATTAACACATGACATTGACTTCAACTCCCTGAGATTCAGTTTCTTATGTGGAAAAAGTTTATAATTTTTATAACTATTTATAATACTTATGTGGCACTATATGTTTGGTATTCTTATTATTACCACTAGGTAAGGCCCTTATGACCTCAGGCCTAGACCATCACAACTGCCTTCCAGAATATCTTCTTAAATATGAAAGCACACAAACTGTAATATTCTAAAATATTAAGAAATAACTGTTCTAATCTTCAAATGATTGGTAATATCATTTCAATTTATTATCAGTCACAAAAAAAGCTTTTTAAAGGCCTGCATTCACAGGTGTATTACCACAGAGAGCTAATCTAAATGATCTAGTAGACTCCAATCGTCTAGTAAAGTAAAATTAGCATAAAAGAATTAAATAGAAAAATAATTTTAGAACAGACCATTCAGTTACAGGTTCTTAAAGTAAGAAAAAAATTGAAAATAGTTTGTGTGACAGAGAATCTGCCTATATAAGTAGAAGTTTTCCCTTTGATTACCCAGTTATGCAATGAATCTGAAAAAAGCTGCAAAATAGTACCCATGTAAAAAAAAAGGAATCGTGACTGGCATGTTTGTATACAAAAAAGTTAATACATGGATACATAAAACACTTTACTAATTTAGAAAAAGATACAGATCCAGTAGGGCTAGGGAGAGAAGGAACTAGTGCTGATAATGTAACTGGAACTTGTGAAACATTATTTGGAAGCAGAGAAGTATAAAGTTAAAAAAGTAACTGTAGTATACCAGAATGAAAGTGAAACACTGAATCAAATAAAGAGAAATGACTGCAATTCTAACTTGTGCCAGGACTAGTAAGAATCAGCAGAATGAAGATTAAAATATAATTAAAAATGTTTATGACACTGGAAGAAAAACTTTAATAAAGGTAAAGCAGAAGCAGAAACAATTAAAAGCATAGCTAATCATTTAGCAGGTATTAATTAGACCAGTGGTTCTTAATTTTTGATTCCCCAAAAGCAAGAAGATAGACAAGGATCCTTGGCAAGGACAAATATAAAGGTCCTTATTGTGGAAGCTATAAGATTATCCAGTAAGTGCCAACTGAAAAGCAGAAAGAAAAATCAGGGGCAGCTAAGTGGCGCAGTAGATAGAGCACCAGCCCTGAAGTCAGGAAGACCTGAGTTCAAATTTGATCTCAGACACTTAACATTCTCTAGCTGTGTAACCCTGGGCAAGTCACTTAACCTCAATTGCCTCAGTAAAAGAAAAATCAGGCCATGAACAAACTTTGGCACCACTGTTTTCTAGAATTTATAAAAACCTCTTCCAGAAGAACTCCTCAGAAATACAATCCAAAGCCAGTCTCCTAGAAATGGCCAGCCAGTTTAGGGACACATACTGACCCCTCAGACAAGGATGTAGCTTTTCCTTTCTTACCCATACAAGTCAAGAAATTACCTCTTTGTCTTTTTCCCAGCAAAGATTAGAATACCTTACTCTTCTAAAAGACCAAGCCCAATTTCTACCTAATGAGATCTTTCCCTGCATGCTTTAGGAAATAATGGAGCAAAGGGGTCAAATTGGTGTTGCTGAAATCCAACATTGGTAAGTAAGCTATTTTCCTTTAACATTCTAAGACAGCCATTCTAGAACTTGTTGATCCAAGTTTCCTTTATACTCTTATTGAGAAACCAAAAAGCTTTATGTTTATGTGGGTTATATCTATTTACATTTACCATATTAGAAATTAAAATATAATATTATGAAAATAATTTTGTCCTCACAAACCCTGTTGGAAGGACAACTAAAGTAATATTATTGCATTTGCCTCAGCTGCCAGGTACCTAAAATTGGGAAGACAAAGAAAGCAGCCTATGGAATAAGTCCTTCTATTAGCTATTTAAATCAAATATACTTGAATGTTAAGTATTGTAAATGTAAATATATTCTCATTTTTATACCCATGTTTTCAGAATGGGTTGATGCTAGACTCCATGACAGTTATAAAATGACAACTGAAAGGTTTTATACTATTTGGTATATCACATTTATTAATAGTAACCAAGAACCTAATTTTGGAGGCCAAGTAACAAAGGAAGCCTGTAAAGTTCTTAAAATGCATGAGTACTTTCTTCCTATCAGCTTGTGTCTGACTCTTTATAACCTCATTTGGGGTTTTCTTGGCAAAGTTAATGGGGTGGTTTGCCTTTTCCTCATTTTTACAGATGAAGAAACTGAGTCATATAGGGTTAAGTCACTAATCAGCAGGAATAGCTGAAACTACTCTCCTCCTCCCTCCCCCAACATAATGCTATACTGAAAATTAAGGTTGTCTGGCTTTATGGTCTCTGATCTTTTCATCTTCTGCAAGCTTCCTCCAGTGGAGAGATTTTGAAAAATCTTCCCTTAAATGTTTTTAAAATTCCTTCCAGCATGGATTTCTTCAACTTGTCCCTGGTCAGATTCAGTCACTTGATCCAACTTTATCTTAAATGCCACCACAGCTCCTTCACACTGTACATTAAGTGCCAAAACTGCCCTCTCCAAAATTACCAACAATTTCATCACCAAGTCAAACTTTTCTGTGTTTTTTTTAGTCTTGATTTCCTTGTAGCCTCTGTCAGTGTCTATCATTCTTTTTTCCTTAATGCTCCCTTCTAAGATTCCAATACATTCCTCTCATCTGTCGGCCTACTTCTTTTGTTTCCTTTGTATGGTCTTGAGATAGGTCATGCCCACTAATGGTGAGCATCCCACTAGGCTCTGTCCTAGGCCTTCTTTTATTATTTTGCTTGATCAACTCCAATGGATTGAATTATTATTGGTTCATCTCTAACGTCTCTCCCAATCTTCAGATTTACATCTTCAACTTTCATATTTAACATCTTGAACTGAAGGTCCCATAGACAACTTAAATTCAACATACCCTAAGCAGAATATTTTTTTTTACTCCAAACTTTCCTTTTTCTTTTTTGTGGTCAAGAATAAAATTATCCCATCAGTGACTGTTAAGCATGCAACCTAGGAGTCATTCTGGGTGGCTAAGTCCCAATATTTTTACCTTTGTAGTATCTCTCATATGTATTCCTTTTTCTCCTGATACTGCCAACATGTTGTTATAGATCCTCATCAACTTATACTTGACTACTACAATAGCCTGCTCTCCTTGCTCCAGTTTATTTTGCAATCAGTTGTCAAATGACCTCCTTAGAGGTCTGTGAGCTAGAGGTCACACTACCCTCCCCCTTTCCTTTTCAAGAAACTGTAGTGGCATCCCATTAACTCTAGGATTAAATATAAAATTTCCATATGCCACTCAAAGCCCTTTATAATCTAGACCTATTTTACCTCTCTTGTCTTTTTATATAGTACTCACCCATACATACTCTGGGATCTGGTAACATTACAATATCTATGTCCCTATTCAATGAATATTCACTAGCTTTAGCCCATGCCTAGGAACTTTTTCTATCCTTCGTCATCTTCACCTAGCTTCCCTGGCTTCCTTCAAGGTTCAGGCAAAATCTTACTTTCTACAAGGAATCATTCTCTATCCCTTCCAAAAATAAATTCCTTAATGTTAGAGTTTTCTCTTTGTCCATTATCTCTAATTTACCCTGGCTATATCTTGTTTGTACCCAATGTCATTTTCATGACCTAATCTTTTCCATGACAAACATTTTTGCCTGTTTTTGTACCCTCGGAGTTTAACAGAGTGCGTGACAAGTAGTTGCTTAATAAATGCCTACTGGGTTGGCTGACTAGTTTTTTATGCAACCAATTAGAATACATTACTAAAGAAATGCCAACCACACCTGTTCCACTTCATATCTATGTTGTTCAACATAAAAATATTCCTCCTGTGCTCTTAATTTCCTAGAACTCTTAGCAAGCCCCTTGCATACTTTAGCACTTTAAAACTTCTGTTTCCTGCATTGTTCAAAAAAAATTTCAGTAAAGCTTATTTAGGGAGAAAGAAAAAAAAAACCACCTTACAAATATACAAGAGGCAAAAAGAAAATTCAATATTCAGCCTAAAAGGTAGTTTATAAAGCACTCAATTGTTGCTTACATTCCTGAGAAATTCAGTTCCCATGGCTCAAGACGCTAATGAAGTGTTTACTTGTTGGGCCGAGGTGCAGGCCAGAATGAACAGCACCTAGCCGGCCGGGCCCCTTTGGCTTAAGTCCCTCGCTCCAGGTGATCACGGTGTCCCCGGCACCCTTTCTTGTCTCGCCTAGACGCCCCCGCGCCCCCTCCTCCCAGTCCCTAGACTCCTTACCATCCTAGCACCAGGCCTGCAGCCACGATAAAGCAGGTGAAGACTAAGGCGATATAGAAGAGTGGTGAATACTCGTAGAGCATCACCAGAAACACTGTAGCCATGGGGTGAGCTTAGTGAGAACCCCAGCCCTGCCAGGCCCTGTCCAACCCCCGACCTGACTGAAACCTACTCAGGAATACCGCTGACTATGGTAAGCCAGTGTGGACAAACCTGCTGCCTTCGCGCTCGCACGGTGTCTATGTACACCGAAATCAGCCTCCCGATAAAGAAGTGATGGATACACAGGGTTTTGAACATGGCTGCGGTGTGGATTCATTTTGTTTGGAAACAATACTCATTTTTATAAGGTTATTCTTCCACTCCCTTCCTCCTTCTCCTTTTGGCTTTTGAGGGTGAGGAGGGGTTAACAATAGTTAAGAGGGGGAGGGGAAGGGGGAGAAGGTCACAGTGAAAGGTTTGTTGGTTTTTTTTTTTTAAATTTACAAAAGAATAGGAAATCCAGAAGGAAGCACAATCAGGACAGTATTGCATTTAAATTCAAAAAAAAATTATATGCTTTTTTTTTTTTTGAAAGCAGAATGGAGATTCACAGTATCACAGATTGTGTCCTGCTGTGTGTACAAGAACCCTTTTTTTTTTAAAGCATTAAGTTCAAAATAAAATAAAACAAAAAATTTATCCCTTTAAGATATATATATATATATGTATATATATATATATATAAATGTTTTGTTAAAGGGCAGGGTGACAGTGTTGGCAACTTTAACACTGTCCAAAAAGAGGATTTGCCACTTTATTTTTTATTTATTTATTTTTTTTTGCTGAGGCAATTGGGATTAAGTGACTTGCCCACGGTCACACAGCTAGGAAGTGTCTGAGACCAGATTTGAACTCAGGTCCTCCTGACTTCAGGGCTGGTGCTCTAACCACTGCACCACCTAGCTGCCCCTAGGATTTGCCACTTTAGACAGCTATATAACCTATTATCTAAGAGAGAAAGAACTAGTGTATTTCTGATTTAGGCCCAACTTCCCTGACTGACTCTTGTAGAAATAAAATCATCAGTGTTAACTCTTCTCTCCTCTTCCTGAACCCTCCCCCCATCACTACCACCACACATCCCACCTCCCCCATGAAGAGTATTTGAGACAAAAAGAGAAACCTTGACAGAGATGAAGAGAAAAGAGAAAGTACAGGGTAAGATCTGTAGAGTTAAAAGGGGGAAAAAGGAAATAATGTCTCCATACGAATTATACTTATATTAAAATAAATTATACTTATATTAAAACAATCAGCATAGATTCAGAATATCAGTTTTTAATAACTATGGCTGAGGGAATCAGACTGACCAACTAACCAAAGACTTTTTTAAAATTCCAATTGTTCTTTTACTAGACCACCTTGAATCTGGAGAGCTTTCTTAATTTTAATAAGCTTCTGGCTATTCAAAAAACTGAAAACCTAAAGACTCAAAATATGTTTGAACACTAGGTTTTTATCTCCATCTACTGCATACCTTCATGTACAATTTTTATTTTGCTTCTGTTTCGTCTACTATGGAGAACAATCTTCAGATTAAGAGAGAAAAAAGTGATTAATAAGGAATTTAAACTCAAAATAAATGACAGGATAAGCTACCCATCTTCTACCATTCCATGTTACAAGGCAGAAATGAATTGCATACCAGGGTTTCAAATAGTCCTTATTGTTATCTGAAAAATCAAGAATTGAAGATAGTTTAGGATTGTAGATGGTGAATACAGTTTTTGATGTTCAAATAGGGAAGACAGATTCTTCTAACTACACTATTGAATTTAACTTTGATTATTATTCAAATTTTAGAATGGATAGTTAAAGCTATGTTTGTGAGTGCTTGGAAAGTCAAATGATAAAGACTAAGCTAGCATAGGTTTGTTAAGAACAGGTAACAGGAAAACAATATGTCATGCTAAAAAAGAACTTTCACTCCTTTTTTCTTTATGATTATTAGACTGGTATTTTGGTGGAATTCAGTAGCTAGGATTCAGGAGGATTGAATTTGAGAACTCTTTGTGCGCAACAAGAAGAGACATGACAAATGATACAGTCAGGCAATTTTAGAATATATTGAATGGAAAGACTCAAGAGTAATCATTAATGGGGCAATGACAATATAGGAAGAGGTTGCATTATAGTTTTCTCAATATGTCTCCTTAGCATTTTTGTTCAACATTTTTGTCAGTAACTTGAAGGCAATGGTAGAAAGAATACCTTTCAAGGTCTCACCATGTGAGTTAGGCTACTCTTCCCCCTAAAGGCAAAGAAAACTGTCCTTGAGTCTTGGTTGGTCTAGGAGCTAAGATTTTAACCTAATAATAATAAGAAAGCAGCCCATAAAAAGTTGAGCATACCTTAGACTTGACTTGATGAACATTCTATAGTCCTGGAAGTTTACTATATCCTGCCTTACTAGTCTGTATGGAGTTAAGGGCCAAGTCTACCTGAATTAATGTTATATATATTTGCTAAATATCCTCTCCGTTCCAGAACTAAGTATCCTTTTATTATCTATTAAATGTGCTGCCAGTACCTCATTTCATTTCAATCTTGAACTTCAAGTACCAGACCAGCCTGCGTAAAAGCTTACCTACAATACTTTGGCATAGTCAAAAGTAGGACTGGGTCAAAATGGTCTCATGACTTCATGACTCACACTTAGTTTAAGTGGGAGAAAGGCAATGCTAATATAAAGGACTGAGTAAGAAGATAGCCAGATAGCAGTGTGGCACTCTGTGGAAAGGATTCTTTTAGTGGCATACAGTCTTCTCAATGGAAGAGAAAGACAGTCCTCCCAGTGATGTAAAGCAATTAGCTCAGTGGATGGATGACAATGGAGGCTAACAGAAAGGCTAAAGAAAGCACTTAGTCCAGAATTCCCATCTTATTAGTATTTCTACAGAGATTTTTCAGCATAAGGGAAATGAAGGTGAACTAACCTGGCATATTCAGCAACTAGAAACAAAGTTCTTGTTTTTAAAAAGAGTACTGTGAAGGCAGAACAGTTGCTGGAACTAGTAACATCAAAATTAAAAGGAGTGATAACTGATGTGGGCAAAGACTTACATGCTTCAGATAGGAACCCATAGGCCAAGGACAAAGTCTCTGATCCAAAGGTCTTGCTTTGTTGTTCAGTCATTTCAGTCATGTCCAAATCTTCATGATCCTATTTTGGGGTTTTCTTGGCAAAGATACTAGATAGTTTGCTATTTCTTTCTTTAACCCATTTTTACAGATAAGGCAAATAGGATTAAATGACTTGACTAGGGTCACGTAATTACTAAGCATGTGAGGCCATATATGAACTCAAGAAGATGAATTTTCCTGACTTCAGGCCTGGTGCTGTATCTATTCTGCCACCTAGCTGCCCAAAATTTTGCTGGAAGGAGTTAAATCCTATTGAAAACAAAGTTATGGGACAATAGAATGAGAGATTTGAATTAGGATGAAAATTGGAAACTGTTATCAATGTTAAGAAAGCTTCTGGCCTGTCCTTACTGCCAATCCTTAGTTTCCTTCAGAGAAGTTAGAGGATGAGTGAACTCTGACCACCAATGATCTGAGGAAATTGCAGGAAAAATTTAAACAGCAATTTGATGAGTCACTGGAACAATAGCTGATGAAAACCTGCTCTAATATAGTCAAAGTAGAATTCTTTTTCACTCCAGAGTTTCATGGTTTGGGGAGACCTTAGAGAACTCACTTTTGTAAAGCCAGTTAAATCACGTGGTGGTACAGAATGAGGCCTACCTCATGTTCTTTTTTAAAGTGATTAAGATGGATAATTACTAATAAAGATTAATTCCTTATGTAGCTTGTTCTTCATTATGGGTCTGTAAGAAAAAGGGTGAAATGTTTGAGATGGGTTTGATGGACTGGATCTATATCACACCAACATGGGGTTTCCATTCCCTTAGGGATAATTAGTCCCTAATTGTGCCTAATGGGCACAACTTACTTATATGTTATAAAGTTTTAACTATAGGTCTCTTCATCATTATGTAGAAATGGACAAATTATGTGTTGATATTTAAGCAGATAATCATAGTGATCTTGTGGACAACTAGTAGCTGGTGCAAATAGGATTGTGCAGATGTAAAAAGAAATGCTTTCTTTGTGGTTGCTGAATGAAACAAGGAGTTAAAAAAGCAACTCAGGGCTAGAGGATGGTGATAACGTGAAACTGTATCATGATATTCAACAATGGAGTCCACAAAGGTCCTTTGTCTTCACCTAATGCTATTCTCCTTACAAAGTCTCTGTATGCCTCATGTTGAGGCAGGCAGGTAGCACATGACAACAGAATACATTACAGGGAGGTGAAAAAGTAACATGCCAATTACAGTAGCTATTTTTGACCTGGTCAATGTTATAGATTGGGTAGCTCAAACCACAGGTAAATGGTTCGTTTTTAATCTCATCAGGGCTTTGTTTTTCTTCCCTTCAACTATGTGTCTCAGACTAGTCAGGAACAGGTCATTTTCAGTACTGCTCCCTTATTGACCTGAAAACCTTCCTATATAATGCCAGTATTCGGGTGAGCAGAGACCCTAAAAAAAGACTCCATTTTTGGAGAGCATTAGTGTTCATAACTACATTGTTGACAAAATGTTAATTAAGCTGGATGAGGCCATGGTAACAGAAGAACTTAAAGTTACATGACTGGTGTATAAGAAAGCCTTGAGGGGACAGGTCAAATAAAATCTTCATTTACATTAGTTATTAGGTAGTAGCTATAAGTCTTGCCCAGCAATCTGAGATTTAGAAAAGATTAGAATGGATAATCTTTTTCCAGTCAAGATCCATGGATACTGCCAATGTCTTCTCCAATGTCTGTGGGGGATATTAGAATTTGAGTTATATTATATTCCTTCTTGAAATGAAATAAGATAATGTTCTTAGGATATTGGCAGAAGTTGAGGAAGTGGACCCATGCCCTGTTGTGCTAAGCAGAGATCATATGATCCCAAGAATGAGTCCAATGGGGTTCCTCATGCCAGAGTACCTACTTCCTCCACCTGTTCCCAATTGGAAACCTGGCACTCTTTCTGATCTCAGATAAAAGATTTGTTCCTGCTAAACAACAGCTTTGTTTTCATGCCTCTGAGAATCAGGAATGGATATACTGCCTCCCAGAAGCCATGTTCACATCAAATCAAAGTAACTCTAGGCAAGGGAGGACTCTCTGGCCTATTTCTCAAATACAACCTTCAGGAAGACTTACTTAATCAGGATGGACTCTTCTTAGAATTCTACTTTGATTCTCCCTGATGTTTCTTTACTTTGTTCCCAGGCCTTGAGATCCCTACCCACCCAGAGACTCTCCTATACTCTGGGGAAATAGCTCAGTCACCTGTATTCACCTTATGAATACAAGTCTTGTTTCATTAAGGAATGATTCAAAGAAGACTCTTCCCACAAGAGGTCTGGGGGACCAAGAGATGGTATTGTTGGAAGGTTCCTTGCTTTCTAACAGCTTCCTAGTCACCTAAAAGGTCAGTCCCCAAGAAGTCAGTGTCTTTCAAGAGTTGACAGATATCCTCCAATCCTGTGAGTTACTTGCTCAGGTACATTGCTGTAGAAAGATAGTATCTATTGACCTTATCAATGTATCTGTACAAAGACAATTATCTATTGACCTTCTCCCTAGTGAACATCTTTTTCACACTCTCACTAAGTAAAATTGAGCTTACTTTTGTTTATCAACTATTAAATGAACACATCTTATTTAATTCCAATCTCAAACCCAAACTACACACTAGCCTGAGCCAGGCAGGCCTAACATACAATAAGGGGATAAATGGCATGCTTGTTGTCAACCTTGTAAATGACAGAAAACTAAGAGGTATAGCTAATATCTGAGGCCACAAACTCAGGACTCAAAATGATCACAGCAGGCCAAAAGGATGAGTAAAATCTAGTAACGATAATAATTGACATTTACTTAGCACTTTATTTGTAAAGCACTTTAAATATATGACCTGATTTGATCCTCCAAACAGTCTTAAGTACTATAGTTTCCTATTTTACAGATGAGGAAAATGAGGCCTAGAGAAGTTAAATGAATCTGACCATGGTCATACAGTTATTATGTTTCATAGGTAGGATTTTTCTAACTTTAGTCCCACAATCTATCCAACATATCTGGCTAACTATCTCCATAATATGATAAAAGTCAACAACTCAAAAACTTAACTGCACCAGTGATATATGATTAGACAACAATTTGCCTTGAACAGACTCAGCATTTTTGATGGGACTATAATATAAATCAAGGTGAGTCAATGGTATGTGTGACATGGCATTCAAAAAAGCTAATATGATATTAAGTTACATCAGAAGAACTCCATTGTCCTGAATAATGGCAGTAAAAGCCTTTAAGTATTCTATTCTAGTTAGATCATAATCAGAATAATGTGTACATTTCTAGGTGTCACACTATAAAGAATATTAATAAACTGAGAATACAAAGGAGGATTGACTAGAAATGAGAATTCTGGAGACCATGATAATATGAAGATCAAAGGAACTAAGACTTTAGCCTAGAGAAATAAAGAGAATCAACTTCAAATATATAAAAGGATGTCATAGAAAGAAAGATCAGATTTATTTTGCTTGTGCCCAGAGAGCAGAAGGTGGAACAAAAGGGAGAAGTTGCAGAGAGCCAGATTTCATTAGAAAAATTAACATCCTAAAAATGAGAAAAAAATTAAAGGTAGAAGGAACTATTATAGAGGACAGTGGGTTTCCTGCCAAGGGAGGTGGGGAATGGTGAATATCTTCAACTGGAAGATAAATGATTACTTGGCTGGCTGTTTTTTTAAAAGTAATTTTATTTGAAATCATTTTTGAATTTGTTTTTGTTATCCCATTATCTCTGGAGAGGGCATAGGATTCTTTCATCAGGCACTACTGTTCATTTTTCTTTTTTTTCTTTTTCATTTTTCTTTATAATTAAGTGTACATTTTTGAGGTTTTGTTCATTTTTTGTTCTTTTTAGAATCATTTCTATTGGCTTATTTGCATATTCATTGAGCTTTCTTTGAGGCTTTTTTCTTTTTAAGTCATTTTAGTCTTTTCCTTGTTTTCCCTTTCATTCATTTTTTGGCTTTTTTCCTTTTCCCACTTTTCTAGCAACATGGTATGCAATGGAAAGACACAGACTATGGAGTCAAAGGACTTGGCTTAAAATTCTATCTTTGACAACTGTTAGTGACCTTAAACCAATGTTTCCTTATCTGTAAAATTAGAGGGTTGAAAACTTCCAGCTTTAGTGCTAGAATGGTAAGGGATCTAGGGTGAGTGGAAAAAAAAAAAAAAAAAAGATACTGTGTTCCTTGCAAAGGGGTTCCAGGATGGGTTCCTGGCTAGATCTGGAGTAAGGAGAAGAGGTGTGTGTGTGTGTGTGTGTGTGTGTGTGAAATGGTGGGATGGAGGTTGAGGGAGGGAACACAATAAGTCCTGGTAGTTTCTAGCTCCATTTCTGTTAAGCTCAAGGGGCTATTCATCTCTTGTCTCTGTAGGTCTTAGTGTAGGAAACTTAGCATGTTTCTGAGTTTGCCCAATTCCTTCTTATACTCTTTTCTCCTTCCTGTGGCTGGGTAGAATTATCAGCTGACACTTATTATAGAATGAACAGGTTGTGGGTCCCTATCTTTAAATCCAGGTCCCAGCAACAAGGTAGTACATTTTTAGGCTACTAATTCCTTCTTCCCCCTTCTTTCCTTCACTTGACTGGGCAAAATCAGTGTCTTCTGCTTTTTGTATAGTGGTAAGAGGGTAACAGAAGCATCCAGTCAAGAATCATTAGTTACAGAGCATTCCAAGCTATGACTGAGTCAGAAACTTGTGCTCACAATGGCAGAAAGAGTCATGGTGCTATAAGAACTTTAGGTATTAAAGTTCTCCATCTTTAATTCATGAGTTCTTTATATTGTTCAGGATTGGAGGTAGGGCATGGGTTCATCATATGAAATCAGCTGCAATTAGCCTACTTTGGCCAAATAATTCCTTTGTTTTGGGGTTGGCAAAGAGGAGTAGTACAATACCCTCTCCTATCCTCTCCTCTTTGATCCCTTCAGCTATTCATACATTTTATTGGTAACATAACTAGATATCTATAAATGATATTATATGGTATTCTATTCACCAAATCTCAGAATTGGAAAGGACCTTAGGGCTCATTAGGGACACAAGCTAGACTACATGATATCTGAAATTTTCTTTTTAAGTGTGAAATTCTATCATCTTTAAAATTATTTAGATGATCAGATCAGCAATAAAGAATCTTTCTTTTGTTTGGATTCTAAATAGGATATTTTTTCCACAGTGGAAAATTTCTCGGATAAACATCTGTTTCCTGGTTTTGTCAGTCTATAGTCACAGCTATGTGCATGCATTTTACTCAAATTCTTTTTAAACATCAATTAATAAGTTAAAATGATATCTCATATTCCATATGCCTTTCAAATCAACTGTGAATTTATAAAAATGGGGTCAGTTATAAAAGATGACTTATTTCTTCTAATTATCAAGGATACCTTCAACATAAGGGCAGAATACTCTCAAAGATTTAAAAAAAAACCTATAAAAGTAGGCATTGAGTAATAAGTATCTGATGTCTTTTCTGTAACTTTATAATCTCTAATCTTTTTCATACATGCCTTTAAAATTTCATCCCTTCTAACTTGGATTTCTTTTCTCTATCTTAGTAAGGTCCAGTGACCCCTTCCAACTTCAAGTGCCACTGCAACTCTCTCACATGGTACATCAAGAAGTACAATCCAAACATGGAATATTCATGTTTGTCACATGATCTGACTTTCCTAAAACTCACAGCAAACTCTTTAATACTTTCAATTATCTCTCAAATTAGACTGCACTGATATTTGTGAAAGGTCCATACATTTTTATTTCTTTCTTACATGCACTATTAAGAACTTAATCGTTATCTGTTTAATGAATTTCAAAAAAGCTTACTTAGAAAAAATAATGAACCTTCCAAATGAATAAGGGACAAAAATTAAAATGTTATTCTGCCTTAAGAATGAAGCACTTAGAAATACTAATTATTGCTTCACATTCCTGAGAAAGGACGTGGGATCCATGGACCATGACGCCTGTGGGGTGTTACCTGTAGAGCCGGGTGCAGGCCAGACTAGGCTCCCCACGGATTTCCAGGCCGCGTTCCTCGTCTCCTCCCGCTGTCATTCCCTCCCCGTTGAACACCACGTCCCACCGCGCCCGGCCTAGAAATCAGCTCCCCCGTCATCCCAGGCCCCTTACCATCCCAGCACCAGGCCGGTGGTCACAATAAAGCAGGTGAAGACCACGGCGATGTAAAAGAGTGGTGAATACTCGTAGAGCATCACCAGAAACACAGCAGCCATCGGTTAAAATCGGCCAGGATTCCAGCCCTGTCCAGCCCTGACCGAATGAAATATCTCGGAAATCCTTTTGACTATGGGAAGCCAGCATGGACAAACTTCCTGGCTCCGCTCTCTCTCAGTGTTGTTGGTTTCGATGAAATCCCAGAATCTGATTGCCTTGAGGCTGGGAACCAATCAGAACATTGATTGACTGAGAGTCCCGCCTCTTTTGCGCTGGTGAGTGGTAGGATAGACGTACTCTCCACAGCAATAAGGAAGTTAAGAACTGAAGGGACTTAGAGGTAACATTGAATTTTGTTTTGGATATGTTGCTTTAAAGATTGTCCAGACGACATCAATTTCAAATGGGAGATTGGAAGTCAGCGGAGAGATTAGGAATTGGTAAATAGACTTGAGAATCATTAGCGTAGAGATAATCATTGAATTCTGATGAGATCATTAGGTGAAATAGTATAATGGGAAAAGAGAAGACCCTGGACAGAGTCACGAGGGCTACGTAGCGGGCAACCTAAATGAAAATACAAGGGAGACTAAAAGTAGTTAGAGTTAGGAGAGAGTATTGCCAAAAAACAAACAAACAACAACAAAAACCCTAAAGAGTAGAGGATGATGGACAATTTTAAAGACTTCAGGGAAGTTGAAAAGAATGATATTTGAGAAAACGCCAATTAGATTGGGCAATTAAGAGATCATTTATAATTCTGGAGAGAGCAGCTTTGGTTGAATGATGAGGTTAGAAGCTAGCATGTAGTGAGTTAAAAAGAAAGGGAAAGGAAAGGAAATAGTGGCACCTATTATTATAAGTGACCTTAAGGAATTTAAGCACAAAATGCTGGAGAGATATGGGATGAAAACTAGTGGGGAGGGATGATTCAGATGAGGGTTTGTGGGGAGATAGACATGGGCATGACTGTGGGCAGTAGGAAAGAAGCCAGCAGACAAGGGAAGATTGAAGATAGGTAAGAGAACAGTGGAGAAGCAGATGAAATGAGGGTTTTGTTCTGGCAAGGAGAAGGAATGAAGGAGTAAATAGTGGCAGAAAGGTATATGAGTGATGGGAAATGAAGAAAAGGGGATGAGGGAGGTTTTGTTGATATTTTGCAAATGGTCCTAATTAATTTTTTTTCAGTAAAATATGAAGCAAGGTTCTTACCTAGGAGGGCAAGGGAAAGGGTAACTGGGAATTTTGAGGAGGAATGGAAAAATTTAGAAGAGCTGCTGTGGTGAGTGGGATAAGAAGTTGTTAAGGACATGTTGGCAGAGCAAGATCAATCATAGGATTATGGGACAAGAGGTTCAAAAGAAGAAGAAAGTAGAAAGTTGAACTGGCTCACCAAGGGTCAGAATGAGGAAGAAAAGATAGTGTATCTAGCGGTTATCTGGCAAAGAACTGAGAGGTCAGGAATTGGAAGTCAGAGTGTGGATTAGGAACAAAGTTGCAAGGAGAAAGGACAGTATGACAATACCATGATTAGATAAAGGAATTTCAGAGTTGATGAACATGGAAGTGCTATATTTTAGATGATGGCAAGATCAAGAATATATCTTTATGTGGAGCTGAGATGGGGTGAAGGAATAGATTATGGGCAATAAATAAATTGAACTGTGAAATTAGGGTGTTGGAGAGAGTATTAGTATGCATATTAAAAGTTAGGATAACCACAAGAATTGAAAAGAATGGTTGTAAGAAAAGAAAGGGAATTTCTGGATGTTAGGAAACAACTGCCAGAATTTTAATAGAGTGATATATATATGGGACGAGTGAAACTGAAAAGAGGATAGGTTTCTGAGTGTCAGTAGTAGATCAAGAACTTGGAAGACAAATGTGTTTCCACTGGATGAGTGGAATATAAGGTAAGTACATAAATCAACCCACCACATCCAGACTACATGCAAGTGTCACATATGAATCTCATTTCATTGAGTTAACTTTTATTGACTTAGGTGCCTGTGAATCATCTGAAGGAAACAGAAAACTGTGTAAAATAATACAAGCCAAGAAGACAGTATTGTTAACGACTCAAGTGCCAATCTTCTAAATACTGTATTATTGAGACAATGACAGAAGTTGGAACTATGCAATGAGGTACTTGCCAGACTGTTATTAATCTTACTCATGGTACCAGGAAGCAGCTAGTATATCCCAAGGCATATAATTCTATAGTCATGAAAGCTCTGTAGACATATGAGTCAAGAAAAGATTCTAGAACTAGAAAGAAAAATATTTTATTGATCCAAGATGGATATCATTGAGAGACGTGAAACTTTTGCTCAGTTTGCAAAGTTCTACCAATGTGTATGGCTTATTTGGATAATATAAGTACTAGAACTTATATTCTAGTATTATATTATATTATATTATATTACATATATTATATTATATTATTCATTTGTACTGATTTCCTGTTTCTGGAAGGAGATAAGAACATAAGTCATATGTTGATTATGACATATCGCTTTCATAGACATATTCAAGCATATCCACATTCATTTAATACCATAGAGCCTCAAAAGCTATGAAAGTATTGTCAGAGAAGTATTTCTCAGTGTAGGACTTCCTGCAAGGATCCACTCAGACCAGGGTAGTTACTTTAAAAGCATAATACTCAGAGAGATGTTGGTTCTGCTTGATATTAAGCAATAGGAAACACTTTAACTGAAGTCATAAATAAATTAGGGATGCTGAGACCAAAACAAAAATCTAAGTGGAGCCAGCATATAGCTTTTCTGGTACATATATGTGCAGCTCTGTCAGGAATAATTTTTTTTATTTTTTAATTAAAGCTTTTTATTTGCAGAACATATGTGTGGGTAATTTTTCCCCTTGCAAAGCTTTCTGTTACAAATTTTTCCCTCTTTCCCCCTCCCCCCTCCCCTAGATGGCAGGAAGTCGAATACATGTTAATTATGTTAAAATACTTGACAAATCGAATATGTTTATACATAATTATACAATTATCTTGCTGTACAACAAAAATAATCTCTACAAGAAAAAAAAAAAACCTGAGAAGAAAAACATAATGCAAGCAAACATCAATAGAGAGCATGAAAATGTTATGTTGTGGGTCCACACTCAGGTCTCACAGGCCTCTCCCTGGGTGTAGATGACTTTCTTCATCACTGAACAACTGGAACTGGTTTAAAACATCTCATTGTTGAAGAGAACACGTCCATCAGAATTGATCTTCATATAGCCTTGTTGTTGCCATGTATAACGATCTATGGTTCTGTCAGGAATAATGTTAATAGCATTATGCTGTAACTATTGTTTTAGTATAAGCCACATTTACTTTTTGACTTATTTCCAGGTCTTTGAGGAGAGACTACAGATACTTTACTCATGTCTCAGATTGAGAGAGAAGTAAAAAAAAAAATTACACCCGCTACATCATTAGAAAAAAAATATTTTTTTAAGGAAATAAAGGGGAATATTATCATCCTATTCACTGTCAAGTTAAGAAATCTTAGCATTGAGGGGCAGAGACAAGATGGCGGAGTGCAGACACGACTCTCTGTAACCTCCTCTGACCTTCTCCCAAACCAACAGCAGATTAAGCCTGTGAACTGATTTTGGAGTCAAAGCACACCCAAATATTTGGAGTACAACACATTCTGGGAAGTAGTTACCTTGGAAGAGCTTGGAACAGGTCTGTTTCAGTCAGGCAGGGGGATAGTTTGCAGAGCTCAGACAACAGGGCAGGAAGCCAAGCTGGGATTCAGAGTGTGGCAGTTTCTAAGCACCTGGAAAGTTGAGCCTCTTGGGCCACTCTGCCCTGATTGCAAGCAGGTGGCTTTGGCAGATCTGCCTTTTATAAAAGGTAGATTGTAAACCACTGAAAATGTCCCAATTGCCCAGCCCCAGAAGTCAATCAGCCAAACTGCCCCAGGGAAAATTAAGGCAGCTGTTGCTCCTTTGCTTTGAACAGACCTCAAGCTTTTAAAAAAAAAATTGAATAAAAAACAAAAAACAAATCTCACCATAGACAGCTTTTATGGAGAGAGAAGAACAGACCTCAGATCCCGAGGTTCATAAAGGTAAAGCAACTCCAGAGGAAGCCACAAAGGAAGACATGAGCTGGTCCCCATTTCACAAGGCTTTCCTGGAAGATTGCATATAGAATCTCAGAAGAGAGTTAGAAGAAAAATGGGGAAATGAAATGAGATCATTGCAAGAAGGATGGAAAAAAGCATATAATGCTCTACAAAAGAAATATGAAAAAGACACCAATTCAGTGAAAAACAAAATTGGTGAAATTGAAAAAGATTGCAATGAATAAAAAAAAGTCAATTGGCCAATTACAAAAGGAGCTAAAAAAGGTAACTGAAGAAAATAATACACTAAAAATTAGAACTGAAAAATGGAAGTTAATGAATCAATAATACTTCAAGAATCAGTCAAACACAAATTTAAAAAATGAAAAAAATAGAAGAAAATATGAAATATCTCCTAGGAAAAACAACTGACCTGGAAAATAGATCTAGGAGAGACAATCTAAAGATTACTGGATTTCCTCCTGAAAGCCACAATAAAAAAAAAAAAAAAAGAACCTAGACACTATCTTACAGGAAATCATGAAAGAAAACTACCCTGATGTTTTAGAATCATAAGGTAAAGTAGCCATCAAAAGAATTCACCAATCACCTCCTGAAAGTAACCCCAAAATTAAATCCCCCAGGAATATCATGGCTAAATTTCAGGACTCTTGTACCAAGAAAAAGATATTGCAAGCAGATAGAAAGAAACAATTCAAATACTGAGGAACTATAATGAGAATCACCCAGGATCTGTCAGCTTCCACATTAAAGCATCAAAGGACCTGGAATCAGATATTCTGAAAGGCAAAGGAACTTGGATTACAGCCAAGAACAAGCTATCCAGCTAGAATGAACATTATCTTCCAGGGAAGAAGATGGACATTTAATGATATAGGTGAATTTCAACTATTTCTAATGAAAAGACCAGATCTGAACAAAAAATTTGACCTCCAAACACAGAATTCAAGAGAAGTATAAAAAGGTAAAAAGGAAAGAACTCTTTAGAACTATATTTCTATTATGGATATACTTAGAGAATGGGGGTATAATTTGATTTTACTTTGATAATATGAAAAAGAAACTAGAGGTAGAAGGGGGAATCATACTGGAAAAAGAGGGAAAAGGAGGTAAAATAAGGTAAAATCTCATGAAGAGGCAAAGAAAACTTAATATAATTGAGGGAAAGCAGGGAGGGGGATGAGCATTGTGTGAATCTTACTCTCATCAGATTGGGCTCTAAAAGAGTATATTGAACACATTTGGTTTCTTTTTTTAAATTTTTAAATTTTTTTTATTAAAAGCTTTTCATTTACAAAACATATGAGTGATTTTTCTACATTGACCTTTGTAAAACTTTTTTTTTTTTTGTTCCAAGCTTTTCCCCTCTTTCACCCCCACCCCCACCCCTAGATGACAGGTAATCTAATACATGCTAAATATGTTAAATTATATGACAAATCCAATATATGTATACATATCTATACAGTTATCTTACTGCACAAGAAACATCAGATCTAGAAAGAGAGAGAAAAAAAAAAAACAACCTAAGAAGGAAAACAAAATGCAGGGAAATATTCATAGAAAGCATTAAAATGCTGTGTTGTGGTTCACACAGTTCCCTCAGGCCTCTCTCTGGATGTATATGACTATCTTCATTTCTGAACAATAGGAACTGGTTTGAATCACATCATTTTGAAGAGAACCATGTCCATCAGAATTGATCATCGTATAGTCTTGTTGCTGTATATAATATTCTCCTGGTTCTGCTCACTTTGCTCAGCATCAGTTCATGCAAGTCTCTCCACGCCTCTCTGAAATCATCTTGTTGGTCGTTTCTTACAGAACAATAATATTCCATAACATTCATATACCATAATTTATTCAGCTATTCTCCAATTGATGGGCATCCTTTCAATTTCCAGTTTCTTGCCACTACAAAAAGGGCTGCCACAAACATTTTTGCACATGTGGGTCCCTTTCCCTCCTTTAAGATCTCTTTGGGATATAGGCCCAGTAGAAACACAGCTGGGTCAAATAGTATGCACAGTTTGATAACCTTTTGAGCATAGTTCCAGATTGCTCTCCAGAATGATTGGATCCGTTCACAGTTCCACCAACAATGTATCAGTGACACATTCGGTTTCAAACAGAAACTTGTCCCTCCATATAGGGAAGTGGGAGGGAAAGGAGGAAAAGAAAGGGATAGACTAATAGAAGGGAAAACAGAAGAATTAGGGGAAAGGTGTATAAAGGGGGGAGGGGCTCTAAAGGAAGAGGACTGTTTGACGGAGGTGGTCATCAAAAGCAAAATACTGGGGAGGGGGGAAAGAAGAAAGGGGAAAGGAAAGAGAAAAACACAACTTTGGGTAAATAAGATAGCAGGAAATACAGATTTAGTTATTTTAACTGTGAATGTGAATGGGATGAACTCTCCCATAAAACAGAAGTGGATAGCAGGCTGGATTAAAAGCCAGAATCCAACATATGTTGTTTACAAGAAACACATCTAAAGCATAGAGATATATACAGAGTGAAGGTAAAGGGCTGGAGCAGAATCTTATGCTTCAGGTGAACAAAAAAAAAAAAAAAAAAAAAAGCAGGGGTAGCAATCCTGATCTCAGATCAAGTAAAAGCAAAGATAGATCTAATTAAAAGAGATAAGGAAGGAAACTATATTTTTCTAAAGGGTACCAAAGAGAATGAAGCAATATCAATATTAAATATATATGTACCAAGTGGTAAAGCATCCAAATTCCTAAAGGAGAAGTTAAGAGAGATGCAAGAAGAAGTAGACAGCAAAACTATACTAGTGGGAGATCTCAACCTTCCTCTCTCAGAATTAGATAAATGAAACCACAAAATAAATGAGAAAGAAGTTAGGGAGGTAAACAAAATGTTATAAAAGTTAGGTATGATACATTTTTCAAGAAAATTGAATGGAGACAGAAGGGAGTTAATTTTTTCTCAGCAGTCCAAGGAACATATACAAAAAAAAATGAGCATGTGTTAGGGCATAAAAACCTCAAAATCAAATGCAGAAATAGTAAATGCATTTTTTTTCAGACCATGATACAATAAAAATCACATGTACTACAAGGCCAGGAGAAAATAAACCAAAAGTTCAGGGCAGCTAGGTGGTGCAGTGGATAGAGTACCAGCACTGAAGTCAGGAAGACCTGAGTTCAAATCTAGCCTCAGACACTTAATATGGCCTAGCTTTGTGACCCTGGGCAAGTCACTTAACCCCAATTCCCTCAAAAAAAAGCAAAAAAAAAAAAAAAAGAAAAAAGAAAATAACCCAAAAGCTAATTGTAAATTAAATAATCTAATCCTAAAGAATGAATGGGTGAAAGAACAAATCGTAGAAAAGTTAGGTATGCATGACCAAGTACGATTTATACCAGGAATGCAGGGATGGTTCAATATTAGGAAAACTATTAACATAATTGACTATATTAATAACCAAATTAACAAAAAACATATGATCTCAATAGATGCAGAAAAAGCATTTGATAAAATCCAACATCCATTCCTATTAAAAACACTAGAGAGTATAGGAATTAATGGACTTTTCCTTAAAATAGTTAGTAGCATCTATTTAAAACCATCAGCTAGCATCATATGTAATGGTGATAAACTGGAACCATTCCCAATAAGATCAGGGGTGAAACAAGGTTGCCCACTATCACCATTACTATTCAAGATTGTATTAGAAATGCTAGCCTTGACAATAAGACAAGAAAAAGAGATTAAGGGAATTAGAGTAGGTCATGAGGAAACCAAATTATCACTCTTTGCAGATGATATGATGGTCCACTTAGAGAACCCTAGAGAACCAACTAAAAAACTATTAGAATTAATCCACAACTTTAGCAAAGTTGCAGGATACAGAATAAATCCACATAAATCATCAGCATTTTTATACATCACGAACAAAATGCAACATCAAGAGATACAAAGAGAAATTCCATTCAAAATAACTATCGATAGTATAAAATATTTGGGAATATATCTGCCAAGGGAAAGTCAGGATCTATATGAGCAAAACTACAAAACACTCTCCACACAAATAAAGTCAGATCTCAACAATTGGAAAAACATCAAGTGCTCTTGGATAGGTCGAGCAAATACTATAAAGATGGCAATACTACCTAAACTAATCTATTTATTTAGTGCTATACCAATCAAACTCCCAAGAAATTATTTAATTGACCTAGAAAAAATAACAACAAATTCATCTGGAAAAACAAAAGGTCAAGAATTTCAAGGGAATTAATGAAAAAATGCAAATGAGGGTGGCCTAGCTGTACCAGATCTAAAACTATATTATAAAGCAGTGGTCATCAAAACCATTTAGTACTGGATAAGAAATAGAGTAGTGGATCAGTGGAATAGGTTAGGTTCACAGGACAAAACACTCAATGACAATAGCAATCTAGTGTTTGATAAACCCAAAGACCCCAGTTTTTGGGATAAAAACTCACTATTTGACAAAAACTGCTGGGGTAATTGGAAACTAGTATGGAAGAAATTAGGCATTGACCCACACCTAACACCATATACCAAGATAAGGTCAAAATGGATTCATGATCTAGGCATAAAGAATTATAAACAAATTAGAACAATGTAGGATGGTTTAACTCTCAGACCTGTGGAGGGGGAAGGAATTTGTGACCAAAGAAGAACTAGAGGTCATCATTAATCACAAAATAGATAAGTTTGACTATATCAAGTTAAAAAGTTTTTGTACAAACAAAATGAATGCAGACAAGATTAGAAGGGTAGCAGTAAACTGGGAAAATATTTTTACATCCAAAGGTTCTGATGAAGGCCTCATTTCTAAAATATATAGAGAATTGACTCAAATATATAAGAATTCAAGCCATTCTCCAATTGACAAATGGTCAAAAGATATGAACAGACAATTTTCAGACAAAGAAATTGAAATTATTTCTAGTCACATGAAAAGGTGCTCCAAGTCACTATTGATCAGAGAAATGCAAATTAAGACAACTCTGAGATACTACTACACACCTGTCAGATTGGCTAAAATGACAGGAAATGATAATGATAACTGTTGGAGGGGATGTAGGAAAACTGGGACACTGATACATTGTTGGTGGAACTGTGAACGGATCCAACCATTCTGGAGAGCAATTTGGAATTATGCTCAAAAAGTTATCAAACTGTGCATACCATTTGACCTAGCAGTGTTTCTACTGGGCTTATATCCCAAAGAGATTTTAAAGGAGGGAAAGGGACCCACATATGCAAGAATGTTTGTGGCAGCCCTTTTTGTAATGGCAAGAAACTGGAAATTGAAAGGATGCCCATCAATTGGAGAATGGCTGAATAAATTATGGTATATGAATGTTATGGAATATTATTGTTCTGTAAGAAACGACCAACAGGAGGATTTCAGAGAGGATTGGAAAGACTTGCATGAACTGATGCTGAGTGAAATCAGCAGAACCAGGAGAACATTATACACAGCAACAAGACTATACGATGATCAATTCTGATGGACACGGTTCTCTTCAACAATGATGTGATTCAAACCAGTTGTTCAGCGATGAAGATAGTCAGATACATCCAGAGAGAGGCCTGTGGGAACTGAGTGTGGACCACAACACAGCATTTTAACGCTTTCTGTGAATATTTCCATGCATTTTGTTTTCCTTCTTAGGTTGTTTTTTTTTCTTCTTCTCTTTCTAGATCTGATGTTTCTTGTGCAGTAAGATAACTGTATAGATATGTATACATATATTGGATTTGTCATATAATTTATCATATTTAGCATGTATTAGATTACCTGTCATCTAGGGGTAAGGATAGGGGGAAGGAGGGGAAAAGCTTGGGGAAAAAAAGTTTTTTTGCAAAGGTCAATGTAGAAAAATCACTCATACGCTTTGTAAAAAAAAAAAAGCTTTTAATAAAAAAAAAAGAAAAGTTAGGTATGATAGATCTTTGCAAAAAATTGAATGGAGATAGAAAGGAGTTTTACTTTTTTCTCTGTGGTTACTGGAACTTATTAAAAAAATGACCATGTTTTAGGGCATAAAAACCTCAA
Source organism: Myrmecobius fasciatus (assembly GCA_023553655.1). Classification (NCBI taxonomy): domain Eukaryota; kingdom Metazoa; phylum Chordata; class Mammalia; order Dasyuromorphia; family Myrmecobiidae; genus Myrmecobius; species Myrmecobius fasciatus. Next base: position 120,978 of record JAJPUD010006190.1, read on the forward strand.
AATCCAATGCAGAAAGGCAGAAATAATAAATGCATTTTTTTCAGACCATGATGCAATAAAAATCACATTTAATTCAAGGCCAGGAGAAAATAAACCAAAAGTTAATTGCAAATTAAATAATCTAATCCTAAAGAATGAATCGGTGAAAGAACAAATCATAGACAATCAATAATTTCATCCAGGAAAATGACAATAATGAGACATCCCAAAATTTGTGGGATGCAGCCAAAGCAATTATAAAGGGTAATTATCTCTAGATGCTTACTTGCATAAAATAAAGAAAGAGAAGATCAATGAATTGGTCTTGCAATTAAAAAAGCTAGAAAAAGAACATATTAAAAACCCTCAATTAAATACCAAATTGGAAAATCTGAAAATAAAAGGGGAGATTAATAAAATCGAAAATAAGAAAACTGTTGAATTAATAAATAAAACTGAGTTGGTTTTATGAAAAAACTAACAAAATAGATGAACCTTTAGTCAATTTAATTAGAAAAAGGAAAGTGGAAAATCAAATTGTTAGTCTCAAAAATGAAAAGGATGAACTTTTCACCAATGAAGAGAAAATTAGAGCAATAATTAGGAGTTACTTTGCCCAATTTTATGCCAATAAATTTGATAATCTAAATGAAATGGAGTAATATCTGCAAAAATATAGATTGCCCAGGTTAACAGAAGAGGAAATAAATTATTTAAATAGCGCCATTTTAGAAAAAGAAATAGAACAAGCTATTAATCAACTCCGTAAAAAATTATCTCCAGGCCTAGATGGGTTTACACGTGAATTCTACCAAACATTCAAAGAACAATTAATTCCAATACTATATAAACTATTTGAAATAATAGGAAAAGAAGGTGTACTACTAAATTCCTTCTATGATACAGATATAGTGCTGATAGCTAAACTAGGTAGTGTGAAAATAGAGAAAGAAAACTATAGACCAATTTCTTTAATGAATATTGATGCAAAAATCTTAAATAAGATATTAAATAAAATATTCTGAGATTACAGAAAGTTATCCCAAGTATACAACACTATGACCCAGTAGGATTTGTACCAGGAATGCAGGGCTGGTTCAATATTAAGAAAACTATCAGCATAATCAATTATATTAATAACCCAACTAACAAAAATCATCTAATTATCTCAATAGATGCAGAAAAAGCTTTTGATAAAATCCAACACCCATTCCTACTAAAAACACTAGAGAGTATAGGAATAAATGGGCTTTTCCTTAAAATGATCAGTAGCATCTATTTAAAACTACCAGCAAGCATCATATGTAATGGGGACAAACTAGAACCATTCCCAATAAGATCAGGAGTGAAACAAGGCTGCCCACTGTCAGCATTACTATTCAATATTGTATTAGAAATGTTAGCTTTGGCAGTAAGAGAAGAAAAAGAGATTAAAGGAATTAGAGAAGGAAATGAGGAAACCAAATTATTACTCTTTGCAGATGATATCATGGTATACTTAGAGAACCCTAGAGACTCAACTAAAAAACTACTAGAAACAATTCACAACTTTAGCAAAGTTGCAGGATACAAAATAAATCGACATAAATCATCAGCATTTTTATATATTACAAAGTTCAGCAGCAAGAGATACAAAAAGAAATTCCATTCCAAATAACTGTTGATAGTATAAAATATTTGGGAATCTATCTGCTAAGGGAAAGTCAGGAAGTATATGAACTAAACTACAAAACACTTTCCACGCAAATAAAGTCAGACCTAATCAGTTGGAAAAATATCAAGTGCTCATGGGTAGCCCGAGCGAATATAGTAAAAACGACAGTACTACCCAAATTAATGTACTTATTTAGTGCCACACCAATCAAACTCCCAAAGTTTTATAGATCTAGAAAAAGTAGTAGCAAAGTTCATCTGGAGGAATAAAAGGTCAAGAATTTCAAAGGAATTAATGGGAAAAAAATGCTGATGAATGTGGCCTTGCTGTACCAGATTTAAACTATATTATAAAGCAGCGGTAATCAAAACTGTTTGGTACTGGCTAAGAAATAATGTAGTCAATCAGTGGAATAGGATAGGATAACAGGACAAACTAGGCAACAACTATAGCAATCTAGCATTTGACACACCTAAAGACTCCAGTTTTTGGAACAAGAACTCACCCTTTGACAAAAACTGCTGGGAAAATTGGAAATTAGTGTGGAAGAAATTAGGGCTTGATCCACACCTAACACTACATACCAAGATAAGATATAAATGGGTCCATGATTTAGACATAAAGAGTGTTATTATAAGCAAATTAGAGGAACATAGAATAGTTTACTTCTCAGACCTGTGGAAAAGGAAGGAATTTGTGTCCAAAGAAGAATTGGAACTTTTAATTGAACACCAGATAGATAATTTTGATTATATTATGTTAAAAAGTTTTTGTACAAACGAAACAGACAAGATTAGGAGGGAAGCAATAAATTGGGAAATCATCTTTACATTTAAGGGTTCTGATAAAGGCCTCCTTTCTAAAATATATAGAGAATTGACTCATATTTATAAGAATTCAAGCCACTCTCCAATCAATAAATGGTCAAAGGTTATGAACAGACAATTTTCAGCTGATGAAATTAAAACCATTTCTAGCCATATGAAAAGGTGCTCCAAATCACTATTGATTAGAGAAATGCAAATTAAAACAACTCTGAGATACCACTACATACCTGTCAGATTGGCTAAGATAACAGGAAAAGATAATGAGGAATGTTGGAGGGGATGTGGGAAAACTGGAACACTGATACATTGTTGGTGGAACTGTGAACAGATCTAATCGTTCTGGAGAGCAATTTGGAACTTTCAAAAAGTTATCAAACTGTGCATACCCTTTGACCCAGCAGTATTTCTATTGGGCCTATATCCCAAAGAGATCTTAAAGGAGGGAAAGGGCTCCACATGTGCAAGAATGTTTGTGGCAGCCCTTTTTATAGTGGTAAGAAACTGGAAACTGAATGGCTGCCCATCAATTAGAGAGTGGCTGAATAAATTATGGTATATGAATGTTATGGAATATTATTGTTCTGTAAGAAACGACCAGCACGATAATTTCAGAGAGGCCTGGAGAGACTTGCATGAACTGATGCTGAGCAAAGTGAGCAGAACCAGGAGATCATTATACACGGCAACAACAAGACTATATGATGATCAATTCTGATGGACATGGCTCTCTTCAACAATGAAATATTTCAAACCAGTTCCAATTGTTCAGTGAAAAAAGCCATATACACCCAGAGAGAGGGATGTGAAATGTGGACCACAACATAGTATTTTCATGCTCTCTATTGATGTTTGCTTGCATTGTGTTTCCCTTCTCAGATTTTTTTTCTTGTAGATATGACTTTTCTTGCATAGCAAGATAATTGTAAAAATATGCATACACATATTCAATTTGTCAAATATTTTAACATAATTAAAATGTAGTAGACTTCCTGCCCTCTAGGGGAGGGGTGGAGACTGGGGGGGGGGAAATTTGTAAAAGAAAGCTTTGCAAGGATCAATGTTGAAAAATTAATCTTACATATGTTTTACAAATAAAAAGCTTATAAAAAAATTCTTAGCATTCACGGGATACAGAAATTACTAGAAGAGCCAGTTTAAATGAGCAAAAAAGTCTATTATTGAATTTCTATTGTGAGCATTTATATTTCAGAATTCAGCAACATTACAAATCAGGACTTAATTTATTGTTTTCTTGATTTTCTAAATGTAAGAAAATGAAGGAGCAAATGTTAATATGCAAATTTAAATTTAAAAGTTTTTTGTGTATTGTTAGAGAACCAGAATAATTTAATATGATGAAATAGAATGTTTCAATACCTAACTAGTTATGGAGAGGCCAGTTTTGTAAACTAACATGTTTACAAAATAGCTCCTGAGACTAGTGGAGGAATCACACAAAAAACTTTTTACCAGAGGGACCGGTAAAGAAAAGTCATCACATTCATTTTTTACAAATTGAGAAGACTTGAGATTGGGATACACTCACTACAGCCGATTTAAGTAAGAATTTACCTGACAAGTCATTCATAGATTGTCCATCCAGACAAAGAATCAGAAATAGGTATTTCAAATGAAGAAGACCCTATGTGATGTATCCCGATAATCAATCCAAATGAGGAAAGACAGCTAAATCCAGTGGCAACACCTTTTTTGCCTAATACTTTAGTCATAGGAACTCCTTGGAGACAGATAATTCCCTCAAAACACATTATTAGCTATCTTGGGCCCCTTATATTTAGGTAGACAAAATTAATTCAGTTGAAGTTTATGATCTGTCCATAATATATACCTGGCATTAGTATAGTAGTAAGCAGATCAGCTCCCAATGAGTAGACAACTTACAACATTTCATATAATACTAGGAAATGGTTACATATTTAGTCAGAGAAGAATGCTAACCTTATAATACAATATATGCCCTGAATGTAATTTCAAACGTGCACAGATTTATGTGTTTATTCAAGTATGATTTTCCTTATTAGATTTTCATGTTATGATTTTTGCTTTGCATTAGCAATACGCCTGTTTGTAACTCCATTTATTTATTATAAATATGATATGATATTAGGAACTCTGCCATTATTAGTTTTATGCTCATTTGCTTTTGTTTTATGGATATGTATATACTTGTGTGAAATATACATGTGAGCACAGAAATAATTACATGCATGTAATTTAAACTGGTAGTCACTGAAGCAATCTGCCAAGTGTTTCTTTGTATTGTGCTACATCTGTTTTGGATGGGGAGTGGGTGTTTTGGCTTGGTTTTTGGTTTTTGCTGTGCATAGATATTCTAAGATGACTTTCTGGGATATTAATAACTTTTACCCCATGTTTTGATATTATTTTACATGAGCACAGGGATCATTTAGAAAGAGAAGAAAAATCATAACTTCAAAAACCCCTCAATATTAGAGCCAAATGGAGGAAAATATAAACCTAACTTTAATATCTCTAGTATAAATGAATTAAGCAATCAAATAAAATGAAAAGTGATCAATTGACTAAAAATTATCAAGCTAACAAGTCAAATAACCAAAGTAAACACAAAATAGGAGATAGTAAAATTAGAGAAGAAATAGACTAATTGGAAACAAAAATCAAAATAAATAGAATAAAAATCTGATTCTTTGGAAATACTAATAAAATGGATAAATCTTTAGCTACTTTTATTAAATATAATAAATCAGAAAAATCAAATCAATAAAATAGCAAATGAGCCAGGCAAAATCATAGTAAAACCAGAAGAAATAAAAATAATAATCAGAACACACTGTGCAGTTATAGGCTAAGAAAACAAAATAGAATACCTTTAAAAATATAAAATTCAAAGTATTAGCACATCAGGTAGAGATCATAAATAACTCAATTTCAGAAAAGTCAACACATCTAGATGTAAAGAAACTACCAAAGGCAGAGTGGTGAGAAAACTTGGTCCTGATGGATTCACGGGAGAATTCTATAAAACTTGTAGAGAGCAATTAGTAACTTTTCTTTTCAAATTACTATAAAAACTTGAGAAAGATGTTACCAGACCAAAATGTTTTTATGAAACAACTATAATCCAATAATTAAACAGAGAAAGATAAAAAGAAACCTAGATATCCATATCGTTAATGAATGTTGACTAAAATGTTTTTTAAAAATCCTGTCAAACAGGTTGCAGAGATTTATCCAAGAAGTCATTATTGCCAAGTGGGATTTATTAACAGGGATATAGGGATATTTCAATATTAGGAAAACATTTAACACAAACATTAAAAGCCAAACATCCAAAACTACATGCCTATCTTAATAAATGCAGAAGTCTTGACAAATGACAGCATTCTTTTATGCTAAAAATTCTATAAAATGCAGTCATAGAGGGATCTTTTAAAAATGCCACCAAGTAGCATCTATTGCCTCCAAAAACGGTGGGGGTAGCTAGGTGGTATCTAATTGGCAAAGTAGATAAAACACTGGCTCTAGAGTCAGAAGAATTTGAGTTCAAATATGGCCTCAGACTCTTATTAGATGTGTGTCTCTGGATAAGTCACTTAAATTTGATTTCTTCAAAAAAAATCTATGTTAAATCAGAGGCAAGTATCATATCCAATGAATACACTAGAATCTTTTTCAATAATCAATTACATGAGTGAATTAAGGAGTACTCTCTCCACACTGTTATTTAAGATAATTCTGGAAATTCTAGCAATAACAATACGAAAAGGAAAAGCAATTAAATTCTTAAAGCTAGATAGAGAAGAGACATAACTGTCCTATTTGCTGTTGATATAATGGCATAACTAGAGCATCCTAAAAAGTTGACAAAGAAATTGATTCAAAAATGAAAAAACAAAAGTAGAAAGGAAAATACCATTCTAATAATGATAGCATATTCCCAAGGATAGCCATGCCAATTGGTCAGGAAGTGATAAGACTGAGGAAAGTGGAGAGGGATTAACTTTGGTATATATTGTGCTGAGTACTTTACAATTATCTCATTTGATCCTCATAACTTTGAAAGGTAGATGCTATTGTTATTCCCATTTTACAGATGAAGAAACTAAGGCAAAAAGAAGTTAAATGACTTGCCCAGGGTTATATAACCAATAAGTATTTAAGGTCAGATTTGAACCTAGGCCGTCCCAACTCAAGACTTGGGCTCTATCTACTGAACCACCTAGCTGCTCCTAATATATATTATAATTTTTTCAATACTTCCCAGACTTATAGCTACTCACTTTATTTCCATTTCTTTGCTAAACTCAAAAGTATTGCTATAAATATCTTGTACATGAAGTTTCTCTTTATGCAGACATTGAGGGAGCTAAATATGGGATCCTATTTGAGTTCAAGACAATCTGTTTCAGCTTGCCTTTCTTCCTTTGTCTCTTGTGTGATTTTTTTTGGTAACAAGTACTTGCTCAAAATTAAACCAAATTAAGCTTTATTTTATTTTATCTGGAGATAAGAACCATCATAAAATATAAAACTAAACAAGTTTTAATTATATTAGACAAATTAATCAGGAAGTGATGAGATTAAGGAAAGTGGAGAGGGGTTAACTTTGCTATATCCCATAACATGACAAAAAAAGACATCCAAGAAAACAGCAAATTCTGTGCAAGTAGTTTACTATTTACGATCAGTGAACACTCCTAATGATTATGTTCAGTTACAAATAGCAGTCACTTTTTTTTTTTTTTGCTATAATAAGTTAATTGCTGGAACTTGTCCACCTTTCCCTTTCTTTTCTATGCTAAAATGAAAAATTCCTAAGCTTCCTCTAGCCATTGAGGTTTCTAGCCCCTTTGATCCTTCAATTGCTACTTTCAGTGAGAGAAAAAACCCCAAATCATAAAACAACACTACACTTCCCTTATATATAAGTCCATTTGTTGATAAGAGGCTAAAAAATATGATCCTTCTCCCTTTATCTTTTATTTTATTAGGGGTATAAGTCTAGTAATGCTATATCTGAATCAAATAATTAATATATAAGTTGGCAGTTGGGCATATAATTACAAATTGCTTTCCAGAATGGCCATATCATTTTACCAGTCCACCATCATCAGCATTCTTGTCTTCACATATTGTCTCCTACAATGGTCAATTTCCTTGTCATTTTTTTTTTTTTTTTTGCCATCTGATGTGGCTAGAGGTAGAATCTTGGAATTGTTTTGCTTTAATTTTATTATGAATGAAGGATTTTTTTTTGTCATGATTGTTGATAGTTTCCATTTCTTCTTTTGGGAATGTCCTATTGATATGTTCTGTCCTTTCACTTAATGAGAAAGGCTCTTATTCCTATATAGATGATGGGAATAAGGACTAGATTTATATCTAGCATAATACCCAGTAAGAAAATTCCCCCTACCAATGTAGGTTTGCACTTTCTCTGTAACTTAGCCTTAGAAAGTTTCTTAGAATTGCTAGTAAAATGCTGAAAGAATGAAACTGAACATTTACTATTTGTGTACCTCTCTGCGTGACTCAGTTTTTTCTTCTATAAAATGAAGATGATGAGAATATCACTTACTTCAGTCAGTGATTGCATCAAATGAGATAACATGTAGAAAGTATCATAAAAATTTTGTTATCAAATTAATTTTGTTAATCAAAAATAATTGTTGTTCAATCATTTCAGTCATGTCCAACTCTTCATGAAGGGATTTTCCAGCAAAGACACTGAAATGGTTTGCCATTTCCTTTTCCAGCTCATTTTGCAGATGTGGAAACTTGAGACAGACAAAGTAATGTGACTTGCCTAGGGCCACACAGCTAGGAAGTATCTGAGGCTGGATTTGAACTCAGACAGATGAGCTTTCATGATTCCAGATCTGACACTCTCTCTGCTGCACCTCCTAGCTGCCTTAATATCATATCAATTATTATAATCTTACCATAATTATTATAATAATTTTTAATGTAGTGTTTTTATAACAATCGCTGTTATTAGTAGGCCAAGAACACAGTATACAATGAAAAGCAAAATCAGTTTTTACCGTCAAAGATACTCTAATAAAAAATATATTGACAGAAGCTCAATGAATAGGCTAGCACAAGCTGCAACAAAGTAAGTTACTGGCTGGCCTGGGAACATTGTATCAAATAGAGGTTGTAAGAAAGATGGGAACCCCATCTCCTGACTTCAAGTATCTGAGAAATTTGACCTTTATAGCATTAACCAAAAAGTTAAATAAATTAATCACAAGGAAATAGATTTAGAGATAGAAAGAAAAAAAAAGTTGCTTAGAGAACTGAGAGGTTAAGTGACTTATAACAGATTGGATCATATATGTCACAGGCAGAACGTGACTCATCACTTCTTGGTTCTTGAGACCAATTGAGATTTCTTGCATGGGCATTTTGTCATCATCTGAGTTGGTATTTTGGTCTTTCCTGTCATCATAGTAGTTTTCTATGGTTAAGGTTTTTTTTTTTTTTTCTGTTTCTTGCTCATTTTATTTCTTTCCTTTTTCCTATTTTGTGACTTTCAAGGTCAAGCTCCATTTCTGAACAAAGGACACTGTTCCAAGCTTCTTGTGCAGTTCTGAGCCTTGGCTTTGAATGCAGGGGCGCTTGTGTTTGATATCTTGCTTACAACAAGTAGTCCTACCTTCTCTCTCCTATTTAAACTGTTTACTTCCCTAGATAGGAAAATGATACTTATAAACTGTATTCTTTTATTGGGGTAGTTAGAGGGGGCATACCTGGATGAAGAGTGACTCTGATGTTATGATATCAAAGTAAAAGTAAAAGACATTAAGGGGTGGAAAAAGGATTGTACTCAAGAGGAAAGGGGAGGCAAAATAGGATAAATTAGATCACATGATGATGCAAAAATCTGTTGCAATAGAGGGAAAGAAGAGAAGAGGGGGATGAGTATTGTCTGAAGCTTAATCTAATCAGTTTTGGCTCAAAGAATGAATAACATATTCATTCAGTTGAGTACAGAAATTTATGTTACCATATAAGAAAGTAGGAGAAGGAGGAAAAAAAAAGGGAGGGGCTGGATAGCAGGGAAGGCAGAAACACTATGAGAAAGGGGCAAGAAAAAAGAGGAGAGGTGATAGAAGGGAGGACAGGTTGAGAGTGGGGTGGGTTAGAAACAAAACAATACTGAGGAACAGGGTGAAAAGAGAAAACAAATGTATATACAGGGGAGAAAATAAGATAGAGGGAAATACATAGTTGGTGATCATAACTATGAATGTGAATGAAATGAACTCTCCCATAAAATGGAAATGAATAGCAAAGTGAATTAAAAACCAGAATCCTATTATATGTTGTTTACAAGAAACACATTTGAAATTGAAAAATACATACAAAATAAGGATACAAGACTGGAGCAGAATTTATTATGCCTCATCTAAAGCAAAAAAATCAGAGATAGCAATTTTGGTCTCACATAAAGTAAGAGTAAAAATAGATCTAATTAAAAGAGATAAAGAAGGAAACTACATCTTATTAAAAGTACCATAGACAATGAAGTAGTTGTTATATTGTAGTACTACAATGTACATGTAGTATTAGTATACTACATGTATATGCATCAAATGATCCAGCATCCAAATTCTTAGAGAAGTTAAGCCAGTTACAGGAAGAAAAAGACAACAAAACTATATTAGGCAGGACCTCAAACTCTCCTCAGAATTAGATAAATTTAACCACAAAATAAACAAGAAAGGGAAGTTAATAGAATCTTAGAAAACTTAGATGTGATAGTTTTCTGAAAAAAACTGAATAGGGATAGAAAGGAATATACCTTTTTCTCAGTAGAACATGGCACTCACACAAAATTTGACTGTATATTAGGGCATAAAAACCTCACAATGAAATGCAGAAAGGCAGAAATAATAAATGCAACCTTTTAAAATCTCAATGCAATAAAAATTACATTCAATAAAGGGCCAGGGAAAGATAGACAAAAAACCAATTGGAAATTACATAATCTAATTCTAGATAATGAATGAGCCAAACAGCAAATCATAGAAACCATTAATAACTTCATCCAAGAGAATGACAATAATGAGACAATGTACCAAAACCTATGGGATGCAGCCAAAGCACTTCTTAGGGGAAATTTTATATCTCTAAATACTTAGATGAATGAAATAGAGAAAGAGGAAATTACTGAATTGGGCAGGCAACTAAAAAAGTTAAAAAAAAAAAGAACCAATTAAAACCTCCCAATTAAATACCAAATTAGAAATTCTGAAAATTAAAGAGATCAATAAAATTTAAACCAAGTAAACTATTGAACTAATTAATAAAACTAAGAGTTAACTTTATGAAAAAAAAAAAACAACAAAATAGATAAACCTTTGGTTAATTTGATTACATAAAGGAAAGAAAAAACAAGTTACCAGCAGGAAAAATGAAAGGGGTAAATTTACCACCAATGAAGAAAAAATTAAAGCAATAATTATGATATATATATATATATATACGTACATATATATATATTTTTTGCTTTTTGCTGAGGCAATTGAGGTTAAGTGACTTGCCCAGGGTCACACAGCTGGGGAATGTTAAGTGTCTGAGACCAGATTTGAACTCAGGTCCTCCTGACTTCAAGGCTCATGCTCTATCCACTGTACCACCTAGCTGCCCCAATTATGAGCTATATTTACCCAATATGTGTTGTTGCTGACAATCTAATTGAAATTAATGAATATTTACAAAAACATAAATTGCCTGTATTAAGAGGACATAAATTACTTAAATAGTCCCATTTTAGAAAAAGAATTGAACAAGCCATCAATGGACTCCCTAAGAAAAAAATCTCCAGAGCCAGATGAATTTACAAGTGAATTCTACCAAACATTTAAAGAACAGTTAATTCCAATATTATGTAAACAGTTTGGAAAGATAGGTAAAGAAGGAGTACTATCAAATTCCTTCTTTGACACAAATAATGGTATTCATACCTAAACCAGGAAGAGCCAAAACAGAGAAAGAAAATTATAGACCAATCTACCTAATGAATATTAATGCAAAAATGTTAAACAAAATATTAGCAATGAAATTACAACTTACCGGCAAGATAATACATTATGAAAAAATGAGATTTATACCAGAAATGCAGGGCTAGTTCAATATCAAGGAAAACTATTGCCATAATTGAGTACAAAACTAATAGAAATCATATGATCTTAATAAATGTAGAAAAAGCTTTTGACAAAATACAGCACCAATTCTTATTAAAAACAGTAGAATACAGAAGAATAAATGGAGTTTTCCTTAAAATGATAAGCAACATCTATCGAAAATCCTCAGCAAACATTATTTATATTGTGGAGAAGTTAGACACATTCCCAGTAAGATCCAGGGTGAAACAAGGATGCACCCTGAGGCATCAGTGCCCAATGAGGAAATAGAACTATTACATTTTACATTTGATGATGATTTATTTAGAGAATTCTACAGAATCATCTAAAAACCTACCTGAAAAATTAACAGCTTTAGCAAAATTGCAGAATATAAAATAAACCCATAGAAATCATTAGCATTTCTATATATTACTGACAAAGCCTAGTAGCAAGAGATAGAAAGAGAAATTCTATTTAAAATAATTGTAGACAAAATGTTTGGGTGTCTACTGTCAGGACAAAATCAGGAATTATATGAACACAATTACAAAACACTTTTTACACAGTCAGATCTAAACAATTGTAAAAATATCATTTGCTCATGGCTAGACTGAGCTCATAAAATAAAAATGATAATTCTACCTAAATTGGTCTATTTTTTCAGTGCCACAGCAAACTGCCAAAAATTATTTTATAGAGCTAGAAAAATAATAAAATTCATCTGAAAGAACAAAAGGTCAAGAATATCAAGGAATTAATGAAAAAAAAACACAAAGGATGGTATTCTAGCAGTACCAGACTTAAAAACTATTTTATAAAGCAATAGTCATCAAAAGCATTTGATACTGGCTAAGAAAAAGAGTGATGGATCTGTGGAATAGGTTAGATACACATGAAACAATGATCAGTGACAGTAGTAATCTAATATTTGATAAACTCCAAAATTCCAGCTTCTGGGATAAGAACTTAGTATTTGACAAACATTGATAGGAAAACTGGAAAATAATGTCAGAAATTCAGCATAGTCCTACATCTCACACTCCATACCAAAGTAAGTTCAAAATGGGTACATGATTTGGGCATAAAGGGTAATACCATAAGCAAATTAGGAGAGCAAGGGATAATTTATCAGATCTTTGGAGAAGGGAAGAATTTATGGTCAAAAAAAGAACTAGAGAACATTATGAAATGCAAAATGAACAACTTGGATTACATTAAATTAAAAAGGTTTTGCACAAACAAAACTAGCACAGCAAAGATTAGAAGGGAATCACAAAACTGGTAAAAAAAAATACAGCCAGTGTTTCTGTTAGCAGGCTTCATTTCTAAAATATATAAAGAATTAAGTCAAATTTATAAGAAAATAAGTCATTCCTTTATTGATAAATGGTGAAGGGATACAATTTTCAGATGAAGAAATTAAATCTATAGTCATATAAAAAATGCTCCAAATTGCTATTGATTAGAGAAATACAAATTAAAACAATTCTGCAGTACTGCCTCACAGCTTTCAGTTTGGCTAAGATGATAGAAAAAGATAATGATATATATTGGAGGGTATATGGGAAAACTAGGGCACTAAAGTACTATTGCTGGGGTTGTGAAATGTTCCAATCATTCCATTCTGGAGAGAAATTTGGAATTATGCTCAAATGGGTATAAATTGTGCATACCCTTTAATCCAGCAGTGCCATTACTGGGCTTGCATCCCAAAGAAATCATAAGAGATAAGGACCCACATATACAAAAATGTTTGTAGCAGTTCTTTTTGTGGTGGCAAAGAATTGGAAAATGAGTAGTTATCCATTAGTTGGGACATGGCTGAATAAGTTACGGTATATGAAAGTAATAGAATATATAAAGGGCAATGAACAAGCTGATTTGAGAAAGGATTGGAAAGATTTACACAAACTGATGTTGAGCAAAACAAGTAGAACCAGGAATACAGTGTACACGGTAATAGCAAGATTGTACGATGATGACAGACTTGGTTCTTCTCAGCCGTTCAGTGATTTAAGATAATCCCAATAAACTTTGGATGGAAAATGCCAACTGCATCCTGAGAGAGAACTATAGAAACTCGGGCAGGTAGGTGGTGCAGTGGATAGAGCACCAGACCTGAAGTCAGGAGGACCTGAGTTCAAATATGGTCTCAGACACTTAGCACTTCCTAACTGTGTGACCTTGGGGCAAGTCATTTAACCCCAATTGCCTCAGGAAAGGAAAAAAAAAAGCTATGGAAACTGAATGTAATTCAACACATGCTATGTTCACTTTTCTCCTTGTGTTTCTTTTTCTCCCTCATGGTTTTTCTCTTTTTTTATGATTTTTCTTTCCCAACATGATTCATAAGGAAATATGTAAAAAAAAATAATGTACATGTATAACCAAAAAAAAAATTATAGTAGCCAGGGTTTTTTTGGTTTCTTTTGGTTAATTATTTTTAGAAATTTTAATGCTGCTTACATTCTTAAATGATCTCTCCTTGACATTTTTTTGGTTTCTCTCTCTCTCTCTCTCTCTCTCTCTCTCTCTCTTTTTTTGGTGCCATGGACTCATTGATTTCAAACTCACTTGCTTTAATTTTTCAGGGACTCAATTATTTAGGTAAGTTTTATTATTTTCTATTCTCTGCTGTTTAAAAAAATCTTTCCAATTCTTTCTTCTAGAAATTTAATATCATTTTTAACGTCATTTCCTGTTTCATTTATTCCATTGTTCTCTTACTGTACTTGTATGGATTTTTTCTTTGATTCTCTGTTTACAGTTATGAAATTATTCTTTTGGATTGGATTCAGAATTTTTAACATAAATTATATACGTATATAATACTAATATTCATATAAATTATATATATATATTTATATATGTGTATATTTGTACCCATATATATACATATATGTGTGTGTGTGTGGGTGGGTGGGTATATATGTACATAGACACCTATATTGTGCAAGATTTCAGCCTAGTTTGTTCACTGTTAGAGATATACTCAGTTTCAGGATCCTTGGGATTTCAGGACCTAAATTCAAATTTGATCTCACACACTTAACACTTCCTGACTATATGACCTTAGGCAAGTCACTTAACCCCAATTACCTCAGCAAAACAAACAAAAAAACAACAAAAAAACCCCTCTTTGCTATCTTTTAGATCTGAGTGAGATAGATGTTCAGACGGCCTTGGGCTTCCTGGTCCTTGTACTGGTTGCCCTAATTTTGGACCTATTTCCTCAAACAAGTATGAGATGCTTTCAAAACCCTGAGAGCTTTTACTTGATTGTTAGATCTTTTCCCCTCATACTTTCTTGCATTTAGACATAGTACAATGCAACCTTTAAGATAAATAGTATTGACTGAAAGTTGTACTAGAAGAAGCTCCTGATCTGACTCCTAGTACCTGCCTGTAATTGAATTACATGGGTGCTCTGTCTCGTTTCTGGCCTGGCTCTACAAGTGAATATAGTTCCAGAGTAGGCTGCCTGAGTATTATGACTTTTCTATGCTCAGAGTATTCAGATACCCATGCTAAACTTTTTGTGCAGCACTAGGCTGATTTTCTCTTTAGTTTAATTTATCATTGTTCTTTTGTGTATTTTAGAATTTTACTGAAAATCGTATGTAGGATATCTGGGTTCTTCTGGATCCTGTCAATCTGACATTTAAACCATCCTTTTATTGTCTAATGAAAATTTTTTTTCACTAGGGAAAAAAGCAAATAATCAACTGGGGAAAATAATTGCATCAAACATCTCTAATAATACTCTGATATCCAAGATTTAGAATTGAGAATTAACCAATTGCCATTTCTCCATATCATGACCAGATGTAAATAATCAGTTCTCTAAAGCAGACTTACATACTATTAACAACCATATGAAGAACTTATCTGCCATTAATAAGAGAAATGCAATTCAAAACAACTCTGAAAATCAGAAATAATTAAAAAATGTAAATAATCCTTGTCAAAACAGATAATGAAAAAAATCACAGGAAATTTAATGATTCTTAAATTCTTAAATGATCTCTCCTTGACATCTTTTCTGGGTCAACTGTTTTTGTTTGTACCTAACATCTATTATTTTTCCAAGTTTTGATTTTGTTTTAATTTCCTTCCATCCTCCTTCCCTTTCTTTCTTCCTCCTTTCCTCCCTTCCTCCTTCCCTCTTTCCCTTATTTCTTCCCTCCCTTATTTCCT
>JAJPUD010006191.1:0-15677 GCA_023553655.1 Myrmecobius fasciatus
CAATTTTCCCAGCAGTTTTTGCCGAATAGTGAGTACTTATCCCAAAAACTGGGGTCTTTGCGTTTATCAAACACTAAATTGTTAAGGTTATTGCCTAGATTGTCCTGATAACCTGTCCTGTACCACTGATCGACTGCTCTATTCCTTAGCCAGTACCAAACGGTTTTGTTGACCGCTGCTTTATAATATAGTTTTAGATCTGGTACAGCAAGGCCACCTTCATCTGCCTTTTTTTTTCATTAATCCCCTTGAAATCCTTGAGCTTTTGTTCTTCCAAATGAACTTTGCTACTATTTTTTCTAGATCTGTAAAATAATTTCTTGGGAGTTTGATTGGTATGGCAGTAAATAAGTAGATTAGTTTGGGTAGTATTGTCATTTGTATTATGTTCGCTCTGCCTACCCATGAGCACTTAATATTTTTTCCAATTGATTAGGTCTGATTTTATTTGTGTGGAAAGTGTTTTGTACATACATATGTTTTGCAAACAAAAAATTTTAATAAAAATTTAAAAAAGAAATGCTAGTAATAGAAATGAGGAGGAAAAGAAATTTTTTTATTAAAAGCTTTTTATTTACAGAACATATGAGTGATTTTTCGACATTGACCTTTGCAAAACTTTTTTTTTGTTCCAAGCTTTTCCCCTCCTTCCCCCCACCCCTAGATGACAGGTAATCTAATACACGCTAAATATGTTAATTTATATGACAAATCCAATATATGTATACATATCTATACAGTTATCTTACTGCACAAGAAGCATCAGATCTAGAAAGAGAAAAACAACCTGAGAAGGAAAACATAATGTAAGCAAACATCAATAGAGAGCATGAACATGCTGTGTTGTGGTCCACACTCAGATCCCATAGTCCTCTCTGGGTGTATATGGCTCTTCATCACTGACCAATTGGAAGTGGCTTGAAACATTTCATTGTTGAAGAGAGCCACGTCCAGCAGAACTGATCATCATCGTATAGTCTTCTTGTTGCCGTGTATAATGATCTCCTGGTTCTGCTCATTTCACTCAGCATCAATTCATGCAAATCTCTCCGGGCCTCTCTGAAATCATCCTGCTGGTCGTTTCTTATAGAACAATAATATGAGGAAAAGAAATTGAAGGAGTCACAGAAGGCAATAATCATCTCTTTTTGCAGATGATTGATGGGATACTTGGAAAATCTCAGCGATTCAAATAAAAAGCTAGGGGAAACAATGAATAATTGTTAGCAAAGTAGCACAAACAATAGAAAACCAACCTACATAAATCATCAGCATTTCCATAGATCACCAACAGAGGCCTGAGAGAAGAGATCATAAGACAGTTCATTTGAAATAATTGTAGATGGTATAAATTACCTGGGATTATACCTATCGAGACAAATCCAGGAACTATATAGACATATTTATAAAACACTTTTTTTATATAAAGTCAGATTGAAATCATTGAAGAAATATTAATTGTTCATTGGTGGGCCAAGCCAATATAACCCCAAATGACAATTCTACCTAAATTAATCTACTGATTCAGTATCATGGCAATTAAATCACCCAAAAAAAACCCCATTTTGAGCTAGAAAAAAAATAACAAAATTCATTTGGAAGAACAAGAGGTCAAGAATATCAAAGGAATTAGTGCAAGAAACGTAAAGTCAGTGCCAGTGCCAGCTCTTAAACTGTATTAGAAAGCAGTAATCATCAAAATTATCTGCTACTGGCTAAGAAATAGAATAGTGTATCAGTGGATACAGTAGAAGAGAGTAGATACACAATGCATTGTAGTAAATGATTGTAGCAATGTTTGATAAATGTAAGGATTTAAGCTTCGGGGATAAGAATTCACCCTTTGGTCAAAATTGTTGGGAAACCTGGAAAACAGTCTGCCCTCAA
Source organism: Myrmecobius fasciatus (assembly GCA_023553655.1). Classification (NCBI taxonomy): domain Eukaryota; kingdom Metazoa; phylum Chordata; class Mammalia; order Dasyuromorphia; family Myrmecobiidae; genus Myrmecobius; species Myrmecobius fasciatus. The sequence goes on from JAJPUD010006191.1 coordinate 1,888, forward strand.
CTAGGTATATAATAATATCTTGAGCCATTAAGTTCCGAATAGATACATGACCTAGACATAAAGGGAGATATCATAAGTAAATTAGAAGAGCATGGAATATATTACCTCTCAGATTAATGGATGGGAGGAGAATTTATGACTAAACAAAAGACAGAGAGCATCGTGAAATATAAACTAAATCATTTTCATCATAATTTAAATGGTTTGGTACAAATAAAAAAAAATGCAGTCAAGATTAGAAGGAAAGCATCTCTAGTCATATGAGAAGTTGCTCCAAATCACTATTGATCAGAGAAATGCAAATGAAGACAACTCTGAGGTACCGCTACACACCTGTCAGATTGGCTAAAATGACAGGAAAAGATAATGACAGGTGTTGGGGGGGGGAATGTGGGAAAACTGGGACACTGATACATTGTTGGTGGAACTGGGAACGGATCCAACCATTCTGGAGAGCGATCTGGAGCTACGCTCAAAAAGTGATCAAACTGTGCATCCCCTTGTCCCAGCAGTGTTTCTATTGGGCTTATATCCCAAAGAGATCTTAGAGGAGGGAAAGGGCCCCACATGTGCCAGAATGTTTGTGGCGGCCCTTTTTGTAGTGGCTAGAAACTGGAAACTGAGCGGCTGCCCATCCATTGGAGAGTGGCTGAATAAATTATGGTATATGAATGTTATGGAATATTATTGCTCTGTAAGAAACGACCAGCAGCATGATTTCAGAGAGACCTGGAGGGACTCGCATGAACTGATGCTGAGTGAAACGAGCACAACCAGGAGATCATTATACACGGCAACAACAAGACTATATGACGATCAATTCTGATGGACATGGCTCTCTGCAACAATGAAATGCTTCAAACCACTTCCAATTGTTCAGTGAAGAAAGCCATCGACACTCAGAGAGAGGGATATAAAATGTGGACCACAACAGAACATTTTCATGGTCTCTATTGATGTCTGTTTGCATTGTGTTTCCTTTCTCTGATTTTCCTTTTTTTTCTTGTAGATAGGATTTTTCTTGCACAACTTGTCAAGTATTTCAACATAATTAACATGTAGTGGACTTCCTGCCATCTAGGGGAGGGGAGGGGACAGGGGGAAAACTTGTAACGGAAAGCTTTGTAAAGATCAATACTGAGGAACTACCCATACATATGTTATACAAATAAAAAAGCTTTAATAAAACAAAATAAAAAAGATAAAAATAAAAAATAAAAAAAACTTTGTTACAAAAAAAAAGATTAGAAGGAAAGCAAACAATTGGGAAGAAAAATGTATAGACACTTTCTCAGATAGAGCCATTGCATCTCAAATATACAGGTATTTTGCCCTCTGGTTCTAGGATATATATATATATATATGTTATTATATATAAAATTATTATCTATTTAAAAATATATAAAAATTATAAAAGAAAAACTAATATGTACATAGTATAATTTTTCAAAAGGTGATTCCTAGGCTCTTTCTTTGATGGAGGCATTCAGTGTCGTTTAATAAATCGTAAATTAGCACTCCTCAATCTATTTTCCAGAGGAGTTTTTTTTGGTAATTTTCTTCTACTTTATCATTATTTTGACTTTTGTTTTTATTATTTCCTGATATCTCATAGAGTCATTAGCTTCCACATCCAACTTAATTCTAATCTAAGTTCCCAGTTCCAATTTTTAAGAGATTATTTTATTCAGCGAGCTTTTTGTACCTCTTTTCTATTTGGCGAGTTCTGCTTTTTAAGTAAAAGGTGTTTTTGTCAGTGGATTTTTGTGCCTTTTATCATTCAGCCAGTTCTGGTTTTTGAAGGGCTGTTTTCTTCAGTATTTTTTGGTGCCCCTTTTAATAAGCTGTTAATTCTCTTTTCATAGTTTTCTTGCACCCGTCTCATTTTTTCCCCAAGATTTTCCTCTTCTTTAACTTAAGAAATATATTTTTTAAAGTGTTCTGTTTTAGAAACCAAAAAGTTTGGCTTTTCATTTTAAAAATTACTTTTCTATCATTAAATTCAGGTTTTTGAACATCAGTCCTTCTAACTAGCTGCTTATGGTAGAAAACGTTATTTAGATCTTTAACTGAAGCAATATTTTTTAAAGTTTTCTGTTTTAGAAACCAAATTTTCCTCTGCCAGTCATTTCTTTCTTGAATTCTTCCCAAAATTCTTCTTGGGTCTGGGTCCAATTAGTGATTTTCTTTGAGGCTTTACTTGCCCCTTTCCCCAAGTGTCCGCAGTGGGTGCAGCCCTGGGCGGAGAAGGGCTAGGTGGGGGAGCTCTGGCTTTCTGGGACTGAACCGTGGATCCTCTTTTTAACTTTTAGGCCGGGGTACTGCCTCTTAACCCCGTTGACAGGCTCCCACAAATGTCATTGTCATGAGGAACATGGAAATAGAAATGGGGGTGGGATTAAGTGCTGAGGCCGGCTGAGCCTTCGGCCCAGCCAGGATAGAGGTGCGAGTGTGGCCATACACAGGCACCCGCACCACATACATGCACACCCCCACATGTCCCCATCTCTTCTGGCTCTAGAAGGTGCTGGTCTCCCCTGGACTGCTCAGGCCCTCCCCCAAAAAATGACATCCCCTGGATCTCAAGGGCCCTTAAATGTACAAGATAACTGAACATATGTGCACACACCCCCAACACACACACACACACACACAGACTTTGCACAAAGCAGTAAGGGCTTAATCTGCAGTTGTCAAAAATAGAAAAAGGGAAGAGTTCTGTTTTTCTGGGCTCCCAATGTCTGCTTTGGGTGACCCCAAAGTCGAGCAAACTGCTCACCCCCACTTCCAGCATGGGCCTCCTTGCCAGCGTCCCCTAACCTTCCAGCAGCTCCACTCAGAATCAGGGTAGGAATCAAACAGGAGAGCCGAGTTTGAATTCTGACCCTGCTGCCGGCTTAGCCATGTGACCCTGAACAAGTCACTTCCAGTCACTTCTTGGGTCATCAGCTTGCTCGTCTGTAAAATGGGGGGAACTGTGTTATAGTCATACTTCCTCAAAAGAACAGGAAGCTGGGCCTAAGCTTATGGAGTGGCTCCCTTGTGGCCAGTTTATGGGGAGATCCTACAAGGCGAGAATTGGAGAAGGGTTTGGCATCTACGTTGGAGGGGGCACACTCATGGGGGTGCCCCTATTCATCTGTCCCTCCCTCCTTCCCAGGGCTGCTGAAGGAAAAGCCCCAAGGAGCAGGAGGAGGGCCAGAAGCTGCCTTCTCTGCCCTTCTAGCCCCAGGCCAGCCCTCTGGGGGAGGAGGAAGGGAAGATGCCCACCTTGCCTTCAGCTTAGCAGGGGGAGGGGAGAGCCTCCCACTGGAAGGAGGCCTTTGGACAGAGGCTGGGCACAGCGGGCACTGGGGTGAGAGCAGACCCGGCCACTGCCGGGAAGGGCCTCCGCCCTGCTCCGAATCTCCAGGCCCAAGTAACCGGGCCGCCATGCCCCCTCCCTCAGAGCCAGCCTTGGGAGCTCCAGGCCCTGCCCTCGGATTCTGCCTCTGTCCCTGACCCCTTGTGTCAGGGAGGCCAGGCCCTTTGCCATTTTCCAGCCCCAGACTCCTCTCTAAAGTTAGGGGACTGGACTCGGTGGCGCCTCCTGCTTCCCAGGCCTTCCTTCCTCCCGGCCTCCTACTAGAACCACTCACTGTTCTCAGAGGCTCAGTTTCTTCCCTGATAAAATGGTGATGAAAATGCCCCCCCCGAGAGGGGGGAGAAGGCGGAGAGCTCTGTGGAGGCCCCTTCCCCTTCCCCTTCCCACTCGGGGCTCGGGACCTCCTCTGGGGCAGCCTCCACCAGTGCCCCCAAGCACAGGGGACTCAGCAGCTACTGAGGCAGCCAGCAAACTGCTTCCTTCCCTTCCCTCATTTTATCTTCCGTTCCTTCCCTTTTCTTTTTCTCTTTCCCTTCTCTTCCCTTCCCTCGTTTTTCTTTTCCTTTTTCCCTTCCCTTTCTTCTTTCTCTCTTTTCCTTCATGTTCCCTTCCCCTTTTCCCTTTATGTTTCCCTTCCCTTTCCTTTCCCTTTTTCTCTTTCCCGTTGCTTCTCTTCCTTTTCCTTCCCCTTCCTCTTTCTTTTCTCTTTTCCTTCCCTTCCTTTTCCTTCCCCTTTCCCTTTCCTTTTCTCTCTTTCCCTTCCCTTCCTTTTCTTTCCCTTTTTTCTTTCCTTTTCTCTCTTTCCTTTCCCTTCCCTTCCTTTTCCTTCCCCTTCCCTTTTCTTTTCCCTTCCCTTTCCCTTTCTTTTTTTCTTTCCCTTCATTTTCCCTTCCCCTTTCCTCTTTATGTTTCTCTTCACTTCCCTTTCCTTTTTCTTTTTCTTTCCCTTCCCTTCCCTTCTTCTTCCTTTCTCTTCCTTTCCTATTCCTTTTCCTTTCCTTCTCCCTCCCCTTCCCTCCTTTTTCCTTCCCCTTCCCTTCCCTTCCCTTCCCTTTCCCTTTTTCCTTTCTCTCTCCTCCTTTCCCCTCTCCCTTCCCTGCAGCTTTTCCCTTTCCTTTGCCATCTCTTCCCCTCCCCCCCCCTGCTCTCTGGGGCCAAGCCAAGCAGGCAGCCTTCCCTTGTGCACAGCAGCCCTCTGGAGCCTCCAAGACGCTGATGTCCCCCGCTTGCACACGGCCCCTTTGGTGGCTGCGTCTCCAGGGCTCTGGAGGGCCCTTAAAAGCACAAGATAATTGAATGTGGCCTGCTGGGGCAGGAGAAGAGGGCACGCGGTGTGATGGTAACCATCTCCATGGGGACGCGGGGAGGCGATACCCCGCCCACTGGAGGGGGGGGCCGCCCATGCCCATCCCCACCACTAGCAGTGGCGGGCGGCAGGAAGCCGGCCTCTGGATGCGGGAGGGGGTGGGGAGACGCCGGCATGGGTCAGAGCCGGTGGCGGTCCCCTTGGAGGGGTGGGGGGGGGTCTGAGAGACTCCCTTGTTCGCGGGCCCCTCTCTCCAGAAGCAAGTTTTATTTAAAGGACGACAAAAGCCCCCAGAAAACCTTGCGGGGGCAGCTGTTGGTCTCAGAGGTGTCAGTCAGTTCCCAAAGTCGCCCCCCAAGTCCTCTGGTGGGACAGACCCCCCCAAAGCTGCTCTAAGGGGCCGGAGGGGCCAGCAACACGGGAATTCTACCCTCAGGGCTCTTTCCTCTCTGTCCTGTCTTCCTCATTGGGTCAGCTTCCCCCCCCCCCCCCCCCCCCCCCCGCCTCGGCTGGGAGCCTCCCCGGCTCCCCTAAGACACCTCCTTCCCTCACCCGGCCATCTGGCCCGCTTCTGGGCGTCAGTCACCCTCCTGCCCCTCATGTAGCCACCTGAGGTCCTCAGGGCACACTGTGGCCAAGGCCTGCTGCTGGGCCTCCCTGCCTCCAGCCCGTCCCACACTCAGGTGCCAGAGTGATCTCCTTAGCATGTGGGCTCCTACAGTCCCTGCTTTTGTTGAGTTGCCTGAGACTGTGGCCATGACCCCGGGCTCTCCTCTCCCCTCAGGGGGTTCTTCTTCCGGCAGTGAGGATGGGCCGCCCTGAGCTACCCAGACGCCCAGTCCCATTGGGGCCAACAGAGCGCACCGGGAGATGGTTGTTGGGGTGAGCGGCCGCATCGTGTCCCTGTTCTTGGTTTTACCCACAATGCACTTCAGCTGATGGAGAGCTAGCTTAATTTCTGCGCCCCCCTCCCCTTACCCCTAAGAATGTTCAAATGGGTGGGAGTCGGTGATATGGAGCCCCTGGGAATCAGAGGAGCTCCTCTTCCCAGTGCTTGCCTCTTCCCAGTCCCACCATCTTGAGACAAAAACTCAACTATTGCTTTGAGGCTCAATCGTATTTGTCCTGCCCCTGGGCTGGCGGGACTCCCAGACGCTGTAGAGGGTAGCAGATGCCCATGTGGAGGCCCAGAGGTCATGGCGCATTGGAGATCATCTGCTCTGAGTCCCCTCATTTTCTAGAGTAGAAAACTGACGCTCAGAGAGAAGAAAACTGGGGTTCAACAAGGTCATAATTTGAACTCAGGTGTCAGGACTCCAGAATCTGTGATCTTTGGCACTGAGCCTCCAGGGGGAGTCCCAAGGGCACGTTCTCCAGCCTTCCTGGAGCCCTGGTCCTAGAGGGCCTCAGGATAGAGATGGCCCCTCCCTCGGGAGGCAGGCGCGGGGCTCCTGGGAGGACGGTCCCACAGGCTGCCACCTGGTGGGGAGCACGGGAAGTGTGGGAGGTTGGCCCCGCCTGGGAAGGCCCTTCCTAAGCCGGGCCCTGGCCTAGAGCATCTGGGACTGGGATGGACCCAAGGAAAAATATAATGAAGAAGAAGAAGCATCTGGTGGGGAAGAGTCAGGATTTGAATTCGGGTCTTCTCTTGCCCAGGCCCAGGGCGGAGGGACAGAGACCTGAGTTGGGACCCCCTCCCTTCTAGGGGGGGGTCTGTATTTCATAGGGCGGGAACCCCCTTCCAGGACTTGCAGGTCAAGTGCAGAGGCCGGCTTTGGGGGCCTGGATGGGGCCCACACCATGTTTCTGGGCTTCTGCTGTTGGCACAGCAGCTGCGCCCCTACTGTGTGTCAAGCTCTGCCCCCCAGATGAAGCAGGAAATAGTCTAAAGCTGGAGTCGGAGGGAACGGACAACCCCGGGCGGCAGCCAGCCCTCAAACGTCCCAGGGCGCAAGGACCAATTCTGTCCTGGACCAGATATGGGAGGGAGGACGGCGTGCCCGAAGGGAGAGACCGAGGCAGGGAGACCAATCTGAGGGTGGAGCGAGTACGAGCAGCAAACAAGGACCGTGGAAGTAAGGGAATGAGATGTGCATGACAGCTGCAGAGGGTAGAATGGCGCCACGTGGGCGAGGCCGGGGGCAGAAGGGCGCCACGTGGGCGAGGATGAGGACATGAATCGCAAGGAGAGGTTAGGGAGGGCCTGCCATCAGTCAGAGCTGTCCGCCAATGGGCTGGGCCGCCTCAGGTGGGCCTGGTGGTGTTCTAGCTTGACCACTTGTCGGGCAGCTTGTCATTTTCCACGTGTTGTCAAGGGGATGCAAAGCAGCACGGGACGGGGAGCAGAGTGCTCGGCTCGGAAACGGGAGGAGCCGACCTGCGATCTGCCTGGGACCCCGTGAGCTGCGACCTCGGGCCCTGGGACTCGGCGAGGGCACGGGCAACTGGTGACCAAGTGAGTGACGGGCCCGCGTTCCCATGATGCTCCCGAGATCCCAGCCCCTTGGCCCGGTCTTGAGCGTACCAGAATCCCACAGGGGCCGGAGGCCATGACGTGACTTCTGAGGTCCCCGCCCGTTCTGGGGCGCCGTCGTTCTGCGAATTCAGTCCCCGAACCGTCGGCCCAGGGAAGTGGGGGCCGAGAGGCTGGAGGCGACTCCTGGGCACCCGGGGCTGGCGGGCCCAATCCGGGCTCCCCAGGCCTTCGTGTCACCGCCTCGTCCTCCCGCCCGGAGGCCCGATCGCAGCCCCTGGGCGGGGGGGGGGGGCCGGGGCCCTGCCAAGCTGCGGCAGGGCAGGGAGCCACCTCCTGGAACGAGGCCCTGGGTCCCTCCCACGAGTCCTGCCTCGTGAAATGAAGCTCCTGACGATGACGTGCGGCGTTGGCCCAAAGTCTCTTCATTAATAGGGGCATCGAAGCACGTCCAAGCGCCCAAATGAGCGACTCAGCAAGGTAAGGCGGAATTCTCCACCATGATGCCAGCAAGCGCCACCCCCCTCCTTTGGGGCTGCAGCTTCAGCAGTTCCCCCATGCTGGGGGCTCCTGGGCCATGGGGGCTCCTGTACCAATGGGGGGGAACTTCCACACCAGTGGGGGGCTCCCACACCAGTGGGGGGCTCCCACACCATGGGGGGCTCCTGCACCATGGGGGGCTCCTGGGCCATGGGGGCTCCTGGGCCATGGGGGCTCCTGTACCATGGGGGCTCCCGCACCAATGGGGGGAACTTTCACACCAGTGGGGGGCTCCTGCACCATGGGGGGCTCCCGCACCATGGGGGGGAGCTTTCGCACCAGTGGGGGGCTCCTGCACCATGGGGGGCTCCCACATCATGGGGAGGCTCTCATACTGGGAGAGCTCCTGCGCCATGGAGGGCTCTCGCACCATGGGGGGGGAGGTTTCATACCAGTGGGGGGGGCTCCTGAACCATAGGAGGGCTCCTGCACCATGGGGGGGCTCCCGCGTCATGGGGGAGAGCTCCCGCACTGGGGGGGCTCCCATGCCATGGAGGGGCTTCCGTGCCATAGGGGGGCTCCTGTACCATGGAGAGGCTCCCACCCCATGGGGGGGTCCCGTGCCCTGGGGGGGGCTCCCACACTGGCTGGCTGGACCTGAGCTTGCCGTGCCCCAGAGCGGCGAGGGGCACCCACAATTTTCTGTGCTTCAGCTCTCATGCCCCCCTTCCTCCCCATCTCAGAAGACCAGCTTTGCCCTCTCCCCTCCCCTCTCTCCTCAAAGAGCAGAGATCAGGAGCTGCAAGGGCTTAACAAGGGCCATTAGTCATTGACAGAAGGGGAAACTGAGGCACTCGGCCCCGGCCAACTAGGCAGAGAGCACCGAATCCCAGATCTGCAGCCGGTTTCCCGCCGTCCGTCCAGGAGCGCTCTTCTCCGTTTTGGGTCTCGGGGATCCGCCCAGCTCCCATTAGGAAACAGGCGCCGTGTGCCAGACGCTGGGGGAGATGCCAAAGTCACGGTCCCTGCCCTCACGGAACTGTCAGTCTAGGAAGGGGCCTGGCCACATTCAGAGGCAGCGCTGGTCTAGAACCCTCCTACACAGTGTTGGTCTGAAACAATCATCAAGAGAGCTGGTCGAGAACGCTCCTAGCTAACATCAGTCTAGAACGCTCCTAGACAGTGTTGGTCTGAAACAATCATCAAGAGAGCTAGTCTAGAACACTCTTCGACAGTGTTGGTCTAAAACGCATCTAGAGAGTGTTGGTCTAAAACAGTTATCAATAAAGCTGGTCTAGAACACACCTAGATAGCGTTGGTCTAGACCGATGCACAACAAAGCGCTGTGGGAAGGACAGCAGGTCGCTCAGAAGGAAGGACCTGCCATTCATGCCGGGCTTTGAAGGAAGCCAGGGGCTGGCTGAGGGGCTCGCTGAGGGGCTCTGCACTCCCCCCTCCAGCCTGTCCTGTCTCTCACTGGTTCCTCTCCCCCACGGCTCAGAACCTTTTCGCTCTCTTCTTCCGCGGTTCCCCAGGATGGAGGCCCGAAGCGGGAGAAGCAGTGAGACTGTGGAGGGCCTTGAATGTCAGCCTCAGGATGTGACACTTTGGTCGGTGGGCAATAGGGAGCTCGGGAAAGTGTAGAGCAGAGGAGAGACCGGGCTCAAGCCGCGTATTTCGTCCTCCAGGCTCAGCGGGAAGCTCCCTCCTCTCCTGCCACCTCACAGACCGGGACCGTTCTGTTTCTCTCCAGCATCTTCAGCCCCTTGCCCTCCACTGGCTCCATGTCTTCCTCCTCTTCCTGTCACTATCAGGGCTCTTGGGAAAACTCTCCCCCTCCCTGTGCTGCCTCAGTGACCTCACCATCCACTCTGTTCCCGAGCTCCCCAGCCTGGACTCTGCCCCCCCCCCCTCCGCCCCAAGGTGGTCCTCTCCTGCGCTGCCTCCTTGGACACTTCCCGTCTCTGGCTCGGTGCCCCCACCCGTTCCCCACCCCCAAGATCTCACTGGGGATCGAGCCTTCGGGTATCCTCTCCCCTCCCTCCCCTCCTCCCATGGGAGACCTGCTGAAGCGCCACCTGGATGGCCCACAGAACCTCAGAGTCCCCAGGTCCCGAACTGATCTAAGTCGTCCTCACCCAATGCATGCTGGGAACCACTCTGCAGCGACCAGGTTCAGAGCCTCGCTGCCGTGCCGCTGTGGACACGTCCCAGGTGTGGGACCACCGCGCCATTCTAAGTCTCGGTTTTCTCACCTGTCAAATGGGGGTGACGAAAGGCCTTGGGAGAACAGTGCTCTCCAACTTGCGGGCCCTCGGAAATGGCAGCCATGACATGGGGGGGGTCAGGGGTGCCCCAGAGCCTTTGCAATGGTGCCCTGATGAAGAAGAAGGGGGTGAACTCGACTGAGACCTTCTGATACCAGCTATGGCACTCCGGGCCTCAGTTTCCCCCTCTGTAAAAAGGCCAGACTAGGCGACCTTTAGGACCCTCGATGATTCCCTACGGCCGGTGCGCTCGGTGGCACATCAGCAATGCTTTCACGTACTCCAGTCTAACGATTCCATGGCAGGTGGGTTCCAGAAGCATCATCACCCTTGTTTGACACATGGGGGAACTGAGGCTCAGCTTGTAAGGGGCGTGTCCAGGGTCCCATGGCTGGGAAGGATCCGCTTTGGGATTCGAACCCAGGACATTTCAGCCGCCTCCAGGGCCAACCCTCATTCTACTGGAACGTGTTGCAGGGCAAATGCATGAATGAGCTTCTGGAGGGTAGGGTGGGAGGGGGTGAGGGGTCAGGGGGTAAGGACTGAGGGGGTCAGGGAGGGAGGGGGTAAGGGCTGACAGGATGAGGGGATGAGGGGGTGAAGGGGTAAGAGGGTAAGTGGGAAGTCAGGGGGGTGAGGGCCGAGTGGGTCACGGGGTGAGGGATGAGGGGGTCAGGGGGTGAGGGATGAGGGGGTCAGAGGGTGAGGATTAGGGGGGTCAGGGGTGGGGGCTGAGGGGGTCAGGGCTGAGGGTACCCGTGTGCTCCCGCTCCCGCCCCACTGGTGGGGTGAGCTTGGGGGCCCCAAGGCAGCGCGCCTCAGGCAGCCGCAGCCCCGGGCTCGCGCCATGACTGCAGTGGGACCTGCCCAGCACAGGGAGGGGAGGGGGAGCAGTGCAGTCATTCTGAGCTGTCAGCAAAGGCCTCTGGCCAGGGAAGCTGATCCGGCTCCTTCCATCACTCCCTCCTCTGGCTCAGGGAGCATCTGCAGATCCACCCCCCCCACCCTGCTTGAAACCGGAGCATCGTGCCCCAAAGCGGGAGCCCCCGCTCAGGACTGGCCCAAAGGGGGCTGGGAAAGGGGACCAATCGGGGCAATCTGGGGAATGGGTGTGAAAGAAGGGAGAGCGGGCTCTGCCCCAGTCCCAGGAGCTAAGGTGTCTGGGCCTGCAGAGGGATGCCCTTCTAGCTCCCCCTAGACTAGAAGGGACCTCGGAGCCCAACTCGGCCTCATTTTACAAAGGGGGAAACTGAGGCCCCGAGAGGGGGCCAAGTGATGGTGAGGGAGGAGCAGGCCATTTGGAGCCTTCCAAGTTGCCTCGATTTCACGGCGCTAGGGTATAGGGGACAGGGAGCTGGCCTTTACAGGCTGAGTAGCTGCCACGTGCCGGCTGTGGGGCCCAAAGTATTTGTGGGTGACGAGCCCTGGCGTGTGTGTTGTCGTGGGCGCAAGGGGCTTAAGGTGCTACCAAAGGGATCCTTATTCTCATCATTATTCTTACTGTGGACACAGAGAGAGGGGGACATTGTACACACACACAGGTGCACACATGCACGCCACAAACTGGCCAGCAGCGCCCGGCCACCTGGCCCTCCAGCCCAGCGTTGGCTGCTCTGGCTCCCGGCTGCTCCTCGAGCCTCCCACAGTCCAAACCGGGCCCTACGGGGTCCTCCCTACCCTCTCGACCGGCCGTCCATCCACTGGCTCCCAAAGCCATCCTCGAGCGAGCGAGATCTCTCCGGCCTCCAGAGAGCAGCCCGGCACGGAAACTTTGGCCGCCACCCCACAGGCCATCCCAGCCGCCCGCCCGCCTCACTGTAGTAGCTCCTCCATACTGCAGCCCGTAGCAGAGGGCTCTCTCCCTGCTGGCGTCACTGCACCCCCAAAGCAGCAGGGCCTCCCTGTTGGGTGTCGAGAACGCTTTGAGCTCCTTCTCCCTCCAAAATGTGGAAATCCATTCTCCATACTCACGGCCTCCTACCATCCTCCACCAAACCGGACTCCCCTCCGCCCTGCCCAACGGGCCCACCGCTCCCCCACCCCGGGGAAACGTGTTGCCCACGTTCTGCCCATTTCCCGGGATGGCCTCCTTTCCCCCCTTCCTTAATGGCCACCGCCGATGTCACCTCTAAGACCCTCCTTTGCCCTCCACTCCCACCCACATTCAAGAGTCCCACTCTAATCTCACAGAGCGCCCAGTCAGCTGTTCGTCTTGGCCCATTGAATGGACCCACAGATGTAAGAACCGGGTTTGGTATTATTTAAGCCTGGCGAGCAGCTAGGTGGGACAGCAGAAAGAGCACCAGGCCTGGCATGGGGAAGACCAGAGTTCAAATCCTGCCTCGGTCACTTACTAGCTATGGGAACTTAAGCAAGTCACTTCACCCTGTTTGCCTCAGTTTCCTCATCTGTAAAATGTGTTGGAGAGAGAAAAGGCAGAGCACTCCAAAACCCCAAATGGGGTCATGAAGAGCTGGACGTGACTAAACAATAAACTTTGTATCTGTACACAGTAGGCACTTGGTAAATGCGTGAATTAGAATGAACGCTACAAGCTTGGGAATCACTTTTCAGGAGGATTCTGGGAAGATGGCAGAACAAATCAGAAAATTCTGAACTCTCCAGATTTCCCCTCCAAACAAAATTGCTCCTCAGGGTGAACATAGACCAGTGAAAAACGGATCAAGACTTGGGGCAGAACAGCGGTCCTCTTGGGACAACGGGAGACTTGAAGAAAGGCCCGGGACGGCCCAAATTAAGTATCAACACCCCCAAGCTAGCTCTGCAGAAAAAAGCAAGCCAGCTGGGTTTGGTAAGGTAGCCTCGGTGCCAACCACAGGGACTTTCACCTCCAGATCAGTGTAGGGAAAAGGGGGATTGAGTCCAGGAATATTGGGGTAATCACTGCTAATAAGGAAAAGCAGGCCCAGCTGTGTGGCTCAGGAGCCCTGAAAGGAACCAACATGGCCGGTGAGTGCAGGAGCAGTGGGGCGGGGAAGGGGCGTGCTGTGGGCACTTGGAGGACAACAGAGTTCTTGATTTTAGGTTCTAGCCCAGAGGGGAGAACTGAAGGGAGACCTAAAGCCAGAGGTATCAACCCCCACCTCCGGATTAGGGATGATTACACCAACAACTTATTTTTAAAAAATGAGCAGGCAAAGGAGAAAGAACCCAACTACAGAAAGTTACTCTGGGAATAGGGAAGAGCAGGGCTCACCTTCTGAGGAGGATATTGAAGTAAAAAAAAAAAAAAGCCTCTCCTACTCCAAAGAGTAACATTAAATGGTTACCTGCCCGGGAAGAGTGCAGAGAAGAGCTAAAAAAAGAAATGTTAATCAAATGAGAGAGATTGAGGAAAAACTACAAAAGAAGCAGTCAAGAAAAAGCGAACATTATAAAAACCAACCAAGTACAAAATGAAATCGGGGTCTGAAAGGAAAAAATGATTCTTTGAAATTAGAATTGGGCAAGGGGAAGTCAGTGGGAAAAAGGGGGAAAAACATAAAAAATAATTGGACTGTCTGAAATCTACGACCAAAAACAAATTAATCTAGATACGGTAATAAAAGAAAATAAGCAAAGAAAACAGTCATGAAGTGATAGAACAAGAGGGGAAATCGAGGGCAAAATGACTGAAATTAGAATTGGGCAAGGGGAAGTCAGTGGGAAAAAAAGGGGAAAAAACCATAAAAATAATTGGACTGTCTGAAATCTGCAGCCAAAAAAAATTATCTAGATACAATAAGACAAGAAAATAAGCAAAGAACATCATCTTGAAGTGATAGAACAAGACGGAAAATCAAGGGCAAAATGACTCTGAAATTAGAATTGGGCAAGGGCAAGTCAGTAAAGCTATGGGAGCAAGAAATGGCCAAACAAAATACAAAGAATAAAAAAATA
>JAJPUD010006191.1:24264-43518 GCA_023553655.1 Myrmecobius fasciatus
TAGAACATGGGATGTCAGAACTGGAAGGGAGCTTAGAACACAGGATGTCAGAGCTGGAAGAAATCTTAGAATATAGAATGTCTGAATCAGAATGGATCTTAGAACACAGGATGTCGGACCTGGAAGGGACTTTGGGGCATTGATTTGTTAAAGCTGGAAAGGACTTTGGAACAGGAAATGTCAGAGAATATGGAATGTCAGAAGAGGGAAGGACTTTAGAACTCAGACCAAAGAACATCAGACTTAGAAATGCCCTTAGAACACAAAAATATTGGCACCAGAAGGGATTCTGGAACATCTAGAACTAGAAGGGACTTTGGAACACAAAATGTCACAACAGGAAAGGATTTTAGAACTTGGATATCAGATCGGGAAGAGATTTTAGGATACTGAATGTTAGAGCTAGAAGGGACTCTAGAACATAAACTGCAAACACTAGAAGAGACTTTTGAACGGGGAATATTAGAGCCCTTAGGATGCTGAATGTCAGAGCTGGAAGGGGCGTTAGAACGTAAACCGTCAACGCTAAAAGGGAATATAGAACATGGAACGTTAGAGTTAGAAGAGACTTCAGAACCCAGAATTCTGAACCGGAAGGGACCTTAGAACATAGAGCAGAGAATGCCGGAGCTGGGAGGGACCTAGAACATGGACGTCACCGCTGGAAGGGATCTTGTAATATGATGCAATTTCCTGGGCCCAGAAAGGCCCAGAAAGGGAACGGTCTCCGGTTCTTGTGGGGCATGAAGCGGGAAAAAAAAAAAAAAAAAGCTTTGTGGGGAAAGGCGGGGAGAACGGCAGCCGTTCCTAAAGGCCTGGACGCCGGCCAGAGGCGCCACGGAGAGCCGGGCCAGGCAAAAAGGGGCACCGAGCCTCGGAGCTCAGCCCTTCTTGGGGACTTGGCCTCTTCTGGAAATTGAGAGAGGGGGAGGGGGAAAGGAGAAGAAGGGGGGACAAAGAAGGAGAGAAAGGGAGGTCGGGGAAAGCCGTAAGCCTGGGTGACTGGGAAGATGTGGAGATCTCAACAGTAACCGGCAACTCGGGGAAAAGGGAGGCCGGGAGGAGGGCGACCTCTGGTTCGGACGCAGTGGGTTTGAGATGCTTACAGGACGAGGAAACAGATTTCAGGAAGTGGGATGGCAAGGCTTCTTCAGCCCCTTCTAACTCCAATATTGCAAGTCCCTTTCCTCCTGGGCTTGCCTCAGTTGCCTGCCCTGTAAATTCAGGGGCTTGGACGCGGACAAGACAGAGCGGCGCTCTAGGCCGGTCCACGCTTCGGCCGAGACTTCCCTCTGCGAGAGAAACGTTCTTCCCTTCTGGGTACGGAGCCAGGGAAGGGGCTTCTGGGGACCCCTCGTCCTTCACCTCAGGTTAATAGCATGGGAGTGGAGGAGCCTGAGGAAAGGGGGGAAAGGAGGGGGAAGAAGGCCTGGCCACCCGCGTGGCGCAGCCAAGACCTGGGATCGGAGTAGGGGCCGCGTCCTGCCACTAGTGTGTGCCCTGTTGAGCTGCTTGCTCAGGGGCCGGGGGACCGCCAGGCCCCCGTCCCCCCCGGGGGAGAACGAGCGGGAGAAACGCAGGCTGAGCATCCCGGAACGAGACAGGGAGAAGAATGGCTGCTGGCGGGCCCTAAGGCCCTGAAGGCTCTGGACTTGGTGTGCCCTCCGGGTAGAGGGCAGGTGGTACGGGGCCAGCTAGGGGGAGCAAGATGGAGTTGGTGGAGAAAGTGGGGTTCAACCCATGCAGAGAAGCGCCACGCGAGGCAATGGCTCCTCCGGGATCAATTTCCCAGATACCCGCTGATGGTCAATAAAAGGCCTTGGGAGAGAACTGAAGCAATGCACTTGGTGCCGGGGGCAGGGTACCTGGGTCAGTCAGTGGCAAGGGACCCCGAGTCAGCTCCCTGCTGCCTGTGTGAACCCGTGCCAGTCCCTCGCTCTCAGAGCCCCGGCTTTAATGTGCCCAGGATCGTAGCGGGCAAGAGCTTCTCCAGAGCATCGATGGGCACACGAAGGTCAAGAGGGCCTCCGAGAGTGAACCAGAGAGTATTGGCAGCGGGGACCCCCCAGGACCCCAAACTGGGTCATTTGGGGGCCTATGTAGGGGCCGGGAGGATGGGCGGCAATGGACAGAGGCCTTGCCAAGGTGATACCTGAACAAAGAGGGCACAGAGAGGGGAGAAAGGAAGCGGCTCAGACCTGTTCAAAGCAAGGCAAGAAGGGCGGGACTCGAGGCCGCGAGAAGCCTTTCACATCCCTTTCCCGACAGGGCCCACGTGCCCAACGGCTGGCACATGCCCGGCTGCTGGCCCATGCCCTTCCTGCCCACGCTTCTCATTTCAGAGGGGTGAAGGCAGTTGGGAAGAGCCCCCCGGGCTGGCCCGAGCAGGCCCCCCGAGCCGGGTCGGCGCCGAGGTCGCCCGGCTAAGGTGCGGGGCCAGCCTGGGGCAGCGTCCGAGGACCTGCGGAAGGGTGCTCGAAAAATGGGCCCCCCCCCGAAAGACTTGCCTGGCTGCGGTCGCGGGGTCCGGCTTGAGGCCCAACTGCTCCGGCATTCTCCATATCCCGCCAGGGTGGTAGTACTGAGGCCCAGGCTGCTCGGGCCCGGGCCTGTCGCCCGCAGATGGAGGAGGGAAGTCTCTGGGCAGGGGCTCTGGAGGGAGGCTCTGGGACCGCTTCCTCACCACGTCCGCCTGGCCCCCCGGGGGACGAGGCTGCTCCAAGGCCGTGTCAGACCGCCGGCCTCCGGAGGTCTCTAAGCTGGCGTACTGCGAGTGCTGGGATAGCCGGTGGCCCCTGTACTTGGCCCAGTTGGGAGGCGGGGGCCGTGGGGGGGGCAGGGCCTTCTTTCTGGCTCCCAGAGGATCTGGCCGGGTCTCATCCACCTTGGCCAAGAGCTCTCTTCTCTCTCTAGCCCGTGAGCTCGGGGGCTCCAAGTTGATGTGACTCTCTGAGAAGGCCCGACCCCGAAGCGGACGGGGCAACGGCGGCTCATAGACGGCGCTGCCCATCAGGCTCCCCACTGGGTGATCGTAGTCACACAAGAGGTCGAGGGAGGAGGCCACTCGGTAGCACGCTGACCACTCCCGCCCGGGGTTCTCGAAACAAGAGCGTGGGCAGCCAATCTTATAATGAGGTCGGTCCCTGGAAAAGAGCAGAGAGGCCGGTTGGCTCACGGACGCCCACGGCGCCGGGAGCAGATACCCACAGAGGGGCGGAGCTGGGAGGGAGCTGGCCAAAGTGGCCCCGCGAGGCGGCAGGAGAGTTGACCCCAAAGCCCCCAGCTCTTGCCTCCCAGGCTAGTGTCTGACCAATGACAACGCGCCCCCCTCCTCCAGAAAGCACAGAGTTTCTTGTGTGCTGGGTACCCACTCATGGGGGCATTGGTGGGAGGCAGACCACGTGTCTCCACGTGTATATTCACGTACGTAAGTGATAGTGGGACACCTGGGCTCACTTCCTGTCCCTCCCTCCCCATTCACTAGCAAGGTGATTGTGGGAAATAATAGCTGGCCTTTGTACAGTGAATTATACAGCTTCTGAAGCCTTTTATAAAAATGATCTCATTTGATCTTCGAAGCAACTCTAGGAACTAAATGTCATCGTTATCCCCATTTGACAGGTAGGGAAACTGAGGCAGGCGAGGTTAAGGAACCAGAGCTGGATTGGAACTCAGGTCTCCCCGAGTCACGCTACATCTCAGGCCTTCACTTTTTTGACCTAGAAAATGTGGACATTGGAACAGATTTCCGGCACTCCTTGCCGGGCCCGATTCGGGGACCCTCATGACCCCATCCAGGCTGAACCACTTGTTCGAGGCCGTCGGTTTCCAAAGCTCCTCGACCTTAGCTCGTGGGCTAAGCGTTGCCCGGTGGCGGGAAATTTCAGCGCTTCGATGAACTCGTCGGCCAGAAGAGCCGGTCAGTAATCGCCATGGAGACCAAAGCCATTTGTTTTTTCAATCAAGTAAGTGCCATGTTGTTAGCCAAACTCTGTGGGACGGGACCAAGGATCATATTTTCTCCCCCCCCTTCCTCAATAGCCCCCCCAACAGCTGCCCCACCCTCAAACCCAACAGGCTTCCCAAGATCATAGGAACCCCGGGCTGGGACAGCAAGCCGATTGGTCGGCATCTTCTCGGCCAGACTTCAGCCCTCCAACGGCTCCCTGATTAGCCTTCCGGGGCCCGAGTCCAGCCCCTAGCTGAGGTCACGCCGCCTGAGGGGGTCAGGGCCCTACCTCCCAAGGGAGCCCGCTCTTTCTTCAGAAATCTCAAATCACAAAACTACTCTGCCTTCTAAAGTCCAAATCGGCCTCCCGGTCGATGCCCTCCATCCCCCCTCCGTGGCCCGCCGGGGTCAAATGACTGTCTTCTCCGCGCCAACCTTCCAACCGCTTGGTGACTATGATGATGGCCTCCTCCTCCCAAGTCTACTCTTGCCCAGGCCAAACTTTTCATGTCCTCCCACCCCTGACCCACTCTAGGATGCCAACGTCCTTCCTCATATCTGCTACTCAGGCCTGACCACGGGCCTCCAACCGGGACCTGAGCTTGCTCTGGGCAGAGGGCGTAGCTCCTCACTGGGCCGGCTTCAGGCCTGGGCGGCCATGTCCGACCGGTAGCCACGAGTGAGCTCGCAACCAGCTAGAGCTCCCACATTTCCCCCGGGACCTGCCGGTCCGGACTCGGGGAGCGCGGTGTTTCCCCAAGCCAAGCACAGGCCTTTCCGTTCTCCCTTATTGGGTTTCGCCACATTCGATGTGGCCGCTCTCCGGCCTGTCGAGAGCTTTTGGGGTCCTGCCCCCGTCACCTAAAACACAAGCTGGCCTTCCTCGCAGTGGGCCGTCTGCAAATCTCATAAGCCGTCTGTTCTCAGCTCTCACTGGGCGTGACGGTGGCCAACAAGGCGGCCCTGCGAGGAACCCCTCGCTCCCCCCTTCGGAACGGCTCCCCCCTCCTCGGAGGGCATGCCCACCCGATCCTGTCTCACAATCAAAGTAATCATGGATGACAGTTACAGGTTCACAAAACACTCTCCCCTTTGGTCCTTCCCAATACCCCGGGGGAGGCAGGTGATGGGATTAACCTTACTTTTACAGAGAGGAAAACCGAGGCAGACAGAGGGGAAAGTGCCTCGCCCAGGCTCACAGAGTTCGGAACCTCCTGGAGGGCGGCTGTTGTTCCTTCCTACACACCTGGGCTCCCTTCTGCCCCGAAGCTCACCTCCAGCAGACCGGACCCTAACCCTAAATGTGCACACACACTGAGCAGGGGATGGCTAAACTGAGGCACATTGGATCATGGAAAGCTCCTGGCCCTCCCCTGCACGCTGCCCCCAACCCGGGCATCCAAGCAACCGCTACGTACGAACAGGAAACCTGCCAACTTCACTGCCCTCTGCAGAGCCCGAGCCCAGGATCCAAGGAAGGACTCAACCTCCCGAACCGTTACTCTCTCCTGCCTCTGTTTCTCCAAAGCTCAAGGGGGGGGAAGGCCTTCAGCAACAGGGAGTCGGCATCCGAGCCTCTCGCTTTGCCATTTCCCAGAATGCCTTGTCAACTGGGAAGCTCTGGAACCTGAGAAAGAGCCACGGCCTACCCTCAGGCTCAGCCCCCTTTGCTCTCCCAAGTCTCTCAGGACCCTTCTCCTCATTAAGAAAGGCCGGAGCCACAGGCCCTCAGGTCCCACCCCGTGGGCACATGAAGGGGGAAGGGAGCAAGCACCTCACCCACCATGAGCTTCTGACTTGAAGCGACTAAAGGTGGCCAGTTGGCCCCTTGTCATCACCCCACTTAAGCTCCCTCTTCCCACTTGTGTCCTGGATGAGTCTACTGAGGCAGCCAGAGCCATACCCCGGAGCCCGAGGGACAGCTGTGACCTAGGTGAGCAGTGCCCGCCGCCAGCTCCACTGAGGGCTGCGTTCTGCTGGGAGGCTGCCCCTACGGCCCGTGGGATCTGTCTGGCCTCAGCCCCAACCTCTGCTCATCAACAACCTTCTTGGTGATTTAGGGACGTCCCAGAGAGCTCGGTTACCCAATCTGTGGACGACCCGGCCCAGGAAGGGGCGCCAACCCCCTAGATGGCAGAACGGGCATCCCCAAATAGCTTAACGGCCTCGAACGGGGGACTGAAATGAAGAAGCCGAAAGAGACGTAAGGGCCACAAATGTCAAGTCCTACCCTCGGGTCCAAAAAGTCACCTGCACAAGGGCAGGGGAGACCGGTAGATGGTTTCTGGGGAAAGGAGCCGGGGATCCGAACAGCTGGCAAATCGAGGGCAAAATGATGGAGGGAGAAGCCAAGAATACTACGTCGGTGCCACGGTGGGTCCGTGACGGAGTCGCCTGCACCAGCCCGGGTCACAGCTGTCCTTAGCCACCCAATCACATCCATCCCCAAAGATGCCACAGAGGTGCCAGCCGACAGGCCGCCTCGACTGCCCGCCAGCCCTCCTTCCACAAGCGGCCTTCCTCTTTTGTGGTTCCCCTCTCCCCGGTACTTCAGGCCTCTCCTCACACCCAACCTGAGAAGGTGTGGCTTGCCATCAATTGCAGGGCAGATCTATACACCCCGGGCGGGCACTGGGAACGAGGGAGACCTCAGCCCGCTTGGCGTGTGACAGGAGGACCGCGCTCACTTCTGGGCCCCGCTATCCACTGAGAAGTGCCCAAGGAGGGTCCTCTTCAGGGTCAAGAGCCGAGGGCCCATGTTCTCGAGTGCCCAAAGACTGTTGTTTGAGTTGCCCTGGGCGCAGAAGCGTTCGGGCCCCATCGGACACAGAGACAGTCCTTTGGGTATTGGCCGGGATCAGGACAGGGGCGCAATCAAGCCTTGCTGATTTATCGGAACGAGCAAAGGCTGTCCAAATGGCAAGGCCCGGTGCCATTTTCCTCCCAGCCCGAAGTACAGGGAGCCCCTCCGGGGCAGGGTGCTCCATTCAAAAGCATCAGGGGCTCCCGGATAGAGGGCTGGACAGGTCCTGCCGGTTATCACGCAAAAGGCATTTATTAAGCACCTGCTGTGTACCAGAACGATCGACTGATTAGTTGCCAGACCGAGACGAGAGCAACACGGGCCCTGCCCTCGAGGAGCAGCCATTCTGTTAGGGGAAGTGACACAGCCGCAGGTAAGCTCGTACCACATGACCTCCCGGCTGGGAGTGAGAAGGGGCGGCTAAGGTTCCGGGCAAAACGCCATGAGCAGCTCACATTTACGGGGCGTTTGCTGGGTCACGGAGCGCCTTCTGGATGGCAGCTCGCCGAAATCATGCAGAAAGGGGCGTTTCGGGGGGCTCTAGGGCAAGGGCAGGTGGCGGCCGGGGAACGGCCGACGGCCGAGGCATGGAGGGGGCAGAGGAGGCGGCGAGGAGGGTGGGAGAGGAGATCAAGGGGAGAGGCTTGAAATGGTCCCAGACGTGACTGCCCGGGGGCCGCCGGGTCGAGGGAGCGGGGCAGCCTTAGCTTTGGGAAAATCAATTTGGCGGGCGAGGAGAGAGAGGCCGGCGGCCAGGCTGTCACGCTCTCCAGGTGGCGGGTGCTGGGCCCGAACTGGGGCCGTGGCGCCCTGGGTGGGAGAGGGGCCACGTGAAGACACGTTGGGAAGACCGCACAGGAGGCGGGGAGGGCGGCCCTCTGCTGTTTGGGCAGCGGACATCTGCACCGACCACAGGCCTCGCTGGGACAAGGCAGCCCAGAAGGGGGGGCTGGGGGTTTTGCCCAGGCTGAGGGTGAGTGGCCCCATGCCCTGGGCCCTTCTTAGGGAGAGGATGGCTTGTCATTGCCACGGGGGGCTCTCAGGCCAAAAGATGGCTGCGTCTAGTTTTGCTGAGTGGCTCCAGTAGGTGGGCAGGCAGTGGGTACAGGTAGGTGGGCAGACAGGTGGGGGCAAGTGGGTGGGCTGGCAGGTGGGTGGGCAGGCATGGGGCAGATAGGCAGGTGGGCAGACAGGTAAGCAGGCAGGGGGCAAGTAGATGGGCAGGTAAATGGGAAGGCAGAGGGCGAGCAGGCTAACAGGGAGGGAGGGAAGCAGGGAAGCAAGTATGGGGGCAGACAGGTAGGTAGGCAGGGGGCAAGCATGTGGGCAGGTAAATGGAAAGGCAGGGGGCAACAGGCTAAGAGGTAGGTGGGCAGACAGGTAGGCAGGGGCAGGCAGGGGGCAAGTAGGTGGGCAGGAAGTGGCAGACAGGGAGGTGGGCAGGCAGGAGGTAGGGAGGGGGCAGACAGAGGGGCACACAGTGGCGTTCCTTGGTAAATGAAAGGCCTCTTTAGGCCTCTAAAGCCCCAGTCAGTGCTGGGGCCAAGTTCTGCTTTTGCCTCTGGCTCCCTGCTGTGCCAGCTGTGGTCCTCCCAGGATCACATCGAGGCTCCCGGCCTCCCCCTTCATCAACAGAAGCCCCTCTAAAACAGGCGAGCTGTTGGGCACTGTGGCCTCCAGGCGCCCCTTCCCTGACGGGCTTGCAAAGGTGTCTGGGAGTGTCTGGGAGGGAGCGGCCCGGGCCTTTCTTGGCATTGACTAAGCTCTGGAGCTGCTGCCATCCTGCCGGAGTACCCGGCGGCTGACTGACAGGAGAAAAGCCCAGAGTTCCAAGGGGCAGGGGCGACAGTGGCAGCAGTGGGGTCCCTCCAGAAAGGGGCTCCCTCCCACTTGTAATCACTCTTAAGCAAAGCGCCTGGAACAAAAGGGGGATGACGGGGCCTACCTTCCAGGGCTGTGCTAAGCTCCAGCAAGCCATGGGGCACCCGAGGGTGCTCCTGGGGCACTCACTGCTGTGGGGACCGGGAAGCAAAGAACTTGGGTGCCCCCCCCCCAAGTCCTCATTTAAATAAGACTGAGCCTTCTGTCCCATCAGCCCCAGACCCCAGCTGTCAGTATCTGCTTCTGCCCCATGTACGGGGCGGGGGGTGGGGGGGAGATCAAGGCCCAAAGTGTCCACGAGGCCTTGAGCTTCTGTGAACCTGAAGGGGTCCAGAGGTCCCTGGGCACGGAAATCCCCTCCCATTGTCAGTGGCACCGCTCTCCCAATTCTACTCAAGGCCCTCCAGGAGGAGAGCCTACCACCTCCCCAGGCAGCCCCTCGCACTCAGAGCCAGCTCTGATTGTCTGTCCCTCATTTCAAGCCTAAACCCCCCCCCGTGGCCCAGCAGAGCAAGGTGAATCCCCCCCCCCCATTTTGTTTCCTTCCTCTGGGTCCAGAGGAAGAGGCCTTCCTGGGCTTCCAATGCAGCCCTCTGCCGCTTGGAATTGTGGGGCCTGTTCCCCTCCCTTCGTGGCTCTGATCTCCTTCCTCTGGCCTCTCACCACTCACTTTCTCAGCACTCTGGGCCCCAGAACCTCATTTCCTTGGCCCATCTCTGATCGCGGGCACTGCCCGCCCTGCCGTCCCCAGCCAAAGCTTATTCGGCTCCTTTTCTCCTCTGTCCTCTGGGACTGTGCTTTCTCTGCTGCTCTCCCTGCCTCAACTGCTGGGGCTCCCCACTGCCCCCAACTCAGAGTTGATGAGAACACTCAAGGAACACCAGGAGATGCTTCATACGGAGCAGACACCGTGCTAGGCGCGGGGCGTCCGAGGATACGGAGAGGAGGGCAGTCTTTGGCCAAGGCTGAGCTCCTCGTCTTCACTGTCCCTCTGACCGTAGCGCTCTCTGAGCTCCACCCGCCTCCTCGTGCTCTCTTACCCCCTAAGCCCGGGGCTTTCCCCCTGGGAGGATGGCGGCTTTCCGGCTGCCCCGCTGCCCATCCCGCTGGTTACCCCCTCCTGCCCCGGCTCCTCCCCCGCCTGCGTCTGCCACATGGCCACCCGAGGCTCGCCAGCCTGGGCGCCAGAACCGTGTGTCCCGCTCGTCTCCCGCCCGCTAAGCCGGGTCTATCCCCGGCTCTTGCCATTCCCTCCTCCTGGACCGAGCACCTTCAGGCTTCAAAGCCCTTTCTCCCGCCCCTTGGGCAGCGAGGAGCATGGCACCATCGGCCCGTCCGCTGGGCCCCACAGATGGGGAAACCGACAGGGGCCCGCGCTCACCCGGATGGTGAGCGCCAGGCCCCGGCCCCCGCGGGGCCTCGCCAGCCAACGGTCGCCCGTCTTACCTTGTCTGTGAAGCCATTGTGGACTGCGCCAGTCCCCTGCCAGCCCATGGGCTCACGGGCTGGTGGCAAGGTGGCAAGGTGCTCCCCATTACCACGGACGAACCCCTGTACACACACACACACACACACACACACACACTCACACACACACTCACACACTCACTCCTACCACACCACATCACATTATACACGCACACACCAAACACACACACAGGGTCCCCACACACATCCACACGACACACAGACACATACTTCCTACACACCCCCACACACACATGCACACTCTCCACACACCCCCACACACCCCCCCACACAGAGCACACACAAACTCCTCCTCCACAAACCCACACACCCCCACACACAGGGCACACACAAACACACACCACACCGACACACCCACCCACAGACACACACCGCACAACATCCTTTGCACACACACGCTTACACACCCCCACACACTGCCCCGCACCCCTCCCTGACACCAGAAGCTAGAATGGAGGGCCTTGCACAACACCCCACAGCACGGCTCCTTGGGAGGACAGAGGGCTGATGGGAGATCTCAGGAGACTGCCAGTGATAAAGGACCGAGCGGTCTCATAAAGCTGAAGGGGGCGCCCTCCCAGGCAGGAGCAATCCCATCATGCCCTCCTGGCTGGGGGTCACTTCCACTTTTTTTACACAGCAGAAAAGGCCCCTCCCCCCCTCCCCAGCACCAGGAGGTGTGTTCTGCTGCTCTGGGGCCTCCCGGGCTCACCCAGCCACAGATGCCAGGCCAGAAGCAGCCGGGGCGGCCGCCCCTCTGACCCCGGGCTGCCCCCCGCGGCTGGCCGTCCCCCCGCCCGCCCCCTCCCACTGTTCAGTCCTCGGGGCCGTGGGGGTTCCGGCGCCAGAGGAGGGGTCCCGAGCCCAGCCTCACCCCAGCCACGGCCCCCTTGCCCGCCACCTACCTCACGGGCTGGCCGGCCTTCCTGGCGATCTTGGCCGATTCCCATTCATCTGGGGAAACTTCCTACAAGAAAGACTCGGACAAGTTAGGGAGCTCGCCTCCTCCGGCCCGCGACCTGCTCGGGCTGGGAGCGGGTGACCCACCCTGAGCCCCAAGGGGCCCGGGCCTGCTCCACCTCCACGGCGGGGCCCACCACACGCAGCCTGACAGAGAAGGCGCTCCCGGGCTGGGGCCGCGTGGCTCGGAGGCCCGGCAGGCCCCCCCCCCTCCACCCCCTCAGAAGCCCTGCCCCAAACCAGTCCAGCCCGTTTGCTGTTTGCTCTGGCTCCCGGCCTGGCTCCCGGTGCCCGCTCCCCTCCGGCCTCACCAGCATCTGCGCGGGAGCCGCCAGGGTCGCTCGCTAAGGCTACCCGGAGGCACCGGGCCCTCCCCGCCAGCTGGGGAAGGACCGAAGCCTTGCCCCCTTTCCCGAGACATCCTCCCCGTGCTGATACAGGCCGTGAGAGTGCCTGCCCGGCCCCTTCTCAAACCAGAGCCAGGGGCCCGATCTTGCCTCCGGACACGGCTTTGCCTCCCTGGGCTGCCTCGGTCTCCAGGAGCCTTTGGCCAACGAGGGCTTCCCAAGGGCTCTGGCGGCCAGAGATGGCGTGGCTCGAGTTCTACCCCCGTGCCCCTTTGCCCACGAGCTCTCCCCAGAGCTCCTCGTCCGCCCTCAGAAGCACAGGACAGCGGAGCCGTCAACGACCTCGGAGAGCCCGCTTTGCGGAGGGGACCAAGGCCCAAAGGGGCGTGAGTCACAGGCGGTCACATGACCAGCCCCCCGGCTCTGACCCTACGACCTCACTCCCGCAAGCTCCCTTCCCTTCCGCGGGGGCTGAGGGACGAGCGTCCCTCACCCTTTCTCTAACCAATCCCGTGATTTTGCACAGCACGAGCATTGATTAAGCTCCTGCTGTGTGCCAGACGCCGCGCTCGGCACCGGGGGTGCCGAAAAGGCAACGTGGCCTCCGGTTTCCGAGGGCTCCCAGGCCAACGGGAAAGGGCAACCGCCCCCTCGTGTCAGCAGACGAGCCGGGCAAAGAACATGCGGCCGATCCCGGAGGAGGCCGACTCGGAGCTTTGCGCCCGTAACGTCGGCCAGGCCATCCCGCTGCCCCAGACTTAGTCCCCTTCCTCCGCTGGAAAACCACCGTCCTTTGGTTGCCCTCCACCTCTAAGCCCGTGATTCTAGGGCTGCCATCCCCAGCAGCCCCGGTGCCTCGTCTGTCCCCAGGTCCTATTCTGCAGCCTGCTGCCCACCTTCCCTCCCAGGGCCCTGCCTTTGCCCCAAGGTAAGCCCGGGGCTCCATGGGCACCAATGGGGACGGTGGGAGGCAACAGAAACTGTGTTCTGTGGGAACTCGGGCCTCCGCTTTGCGTCCCTCTGGACAAGCGGCAGCAGCGGCCTCCACAAGAGAAGTCTGGGACAGCCACCCTTGGCCTCGGGACCGGGGCTCCCCAGAAGTCGGACCCTCTCCCCTTGGGAGGCTACCCGTGGGCAGGGACGTCCGGAGGGCCGGGGCCCCGGCAGGCCCCTCCCACTCTATGTTGGGCTAACCCCAAGGCCAACGGATTGTTCCCTGGTGGGTGGGCCCGGGCGTCGGGCCCCCTCCTCCCCCGTACCACAGATCGCAGAAGGGCCCACGCTGCGTGGCGGAGGCCGATGATGAGTCTTAAGGGCAAGCTTTCCTCTGCTCCCAAGGTTCTTGGCCCTAGGGCCTGGCTGCCAACCGCCTCTCCAATCAGCTCCCGACACCGTCCATCCACGCCCCCCCACGCCCTTGGCAACCTCTCCCTCCCGCAGCAACTGCCTCACAAATCAAGAGAAGCCGAGCCAAGGGCTCCTCACAAATTAAAAACGTTACAAAAAGAAAAGAAAAGCCCGTGGTTGGATGCGGCTCTGGCACCGTGGCCGCCCCAGCCGGGCACCGCATCTGGGGGCCCAGCCCTTGACTGCCCCACACTCCTCCATGCCCACGACGCGGTCCCTTCCGGCGCAGGGATCGGCCTGAGACCACGGGCCAAGGCGGGCTGAACCCGGCCGAGCCGGACAAAGAAGGAGCCCTCCCCCACGGGGCTTCTGGGAAGATGCGGGGCTCCATCTCACCCGCCGTCCCGAGGACCCCGAGTGGTGCCCGGGAAGGGAGACGGACACGGGGGCGGGCTACCCGGGCAGCCCCGGACAACCGTCTGGGCCAGGAGGGAACAGAGCTTGCCCGAGTGCCCCAGTGGAAAATGGGATCGGGGAGGCCTCTGGGAATGAGTCACCCTGAGAGCCGAGGGCTGGGCAGGGCGAGGCGGGAAGGAGGGCAGAGGGGACAAGATCCGCTCGGTGCCCGGGATCGCCCCCGCGGGAGGCCGGCTACTGACCTTCACCGAGGGATTCCTGGCCTTCCACGGAGGGCTGCCCTCTTCTCCAACCTTGTGCTGGGGAGCGGGATGGCAACAGGCCGCGCAGCGGGCCCACTGCTGGTGGCAGCGGTGGCCGCGGTGGCCGCTGAGTAGGCTTCTTTTCAGCAGGCCCGGGCAGCAGCTGCAGGCGTCGTGGCCCACGGCGCCCTGAACGCCACACACGTACGGGCAGGCCCGCAGGCACTCGAACTCCCCACAGCGCGCCAACGGCTGGCAGCACACGGGCTGCTCCAACTCCTTGCTCATGAAGCATTCCAGGTACGTGGCCGGCTCCGGGGGCAGGGAGGCCAAGGGATGGTAAGCTTGGTCCGCCGAATGGCGCCGCAGGTCCCTGTGGCCCGCACCCACCGGCTGGAAGCCGGGCGGCTCCGGCGGTTTGGGCCGCGGGGCAAAGGCTTTGCCGTGTCCCAGGGACGAAGCGGGGGGCGGCGACGGCTTGCTGGTGTCCTCAAAGAACTTCTTCCTATCTGCAAAGGGCACAAAGATGCCTTCCTCCCCAGAAGGGCCGCCCGGCTCCTCACTCGGGTTCAAAACCCCGCTGGGGATCGGCGGCAGCTGAGGCTGCAGCTTCCGCTCCGGAGACCACCGCCAACGGCCTCCCCGGACGCCAGCTTGGGGCCTGGGCTTGGAGGGCCCGTGCCCGGGAGCCCTGCACCAGGGGTGGAGCCCAGCCGCGGGCTGCCAGGGCCTCTGGCCGGGGCTGCCGGGGCGCTCCAGGGCCATCCTCAGTTCCCGGCTCTCTGTGGCCTGGCTCAAGCACTCCGAGGACCTGGCCCTCAGCAAGTTGCCGTTGGGCCGGGGCTGGCTGGAGAAGCGCTCCCCCGGGCTGGGCAGTCTGCGGTGAGCCGGCGCCACGGGTATCTGAGGAGGGGCAGGGAGAGGTGGGGAGGCCGCAGGAGCCCGGGCCGGCGGGGGGGCCGCAGGAGCCGGGGCCGGCGGGGGCGCCGCAGGAGCCGGAGGCTGTGGAGATGGTGCGGTCACAGGGGTGGCTCGGGAAGTCTCCGGAGGCGGAGGCTCGTCTAGCTCCTGCACGGGCTCTGGCTCCTCGGGGTCGCCCTTGATCTTCTGCAGCTGGGCCTTCCTCCTCTGGATCTCATTGCGCAGGCTGGTGGCAAAGCGTTCGCTCCTGCGTCTGGGCTGGGCGGAGCGGTAGCGCGGCCCGTGGCTCCCGCGAGCGTCTCCTGGCCGGCCGCTCTTGACCTCCGAGCCCTCTTTGGGGCTGGCCGGCTGAGGAGCGGCCTCCGGGTCAGGGAGCCGGGGGGCGACTGCTTCGGCGGGGGCTCCCCCGGGCACGGGGCCGCTGGGGGCCGAGCTTTCTGGCCCCGGAGGGTGGCCGCCCGCCGGCCCCGGGGGCCTCTTTTCGCCAGGCTTATTCTGGGCTCCCGCCACTGGGCCTTTCTGCCCCAGGTGGGCGCTGTGCAGGGGAGACAGGGTCCAGCGATGCCCCTCCCGCCTGGCCCGCGGCTCAGTCTCTTCGCTATCCCCGTCCCTCTCGGCGTCGAGGCGCAACGATCGGATCTGGGAGGCCAGCAGCTGCTCAGGGGCGCTGTGACGGTGGCCGGTCGGCCCCGTCGCGTGGGCGGGGATGGCGGTCGGGGCAGCCACGGCCGTCTCCTCCTCTTCGGTTTCTCCGCCGGGGCTGCTGGCTAACGGGAGCTCTTCCGCGACCTGGGCCTGGCTGGACCACCCCGTCCTCGGCAGTAGCCCGGGATCGCGGTGGCCCGGCTCGGAGGGGCAGCTCGCCACACGGTACTGCTCGGCAGACAGACGCTCCTTCCAGGGGCCCCCGAGGGGCTCCAGGACCTGGCTACAGGGGCAGCAGGGCCCAGCGGGGAGCTCCGCGGGGAGCAGGGTCTCGGGGTTCCATCTCTCCTTGAGGTACAAGGGAGCACCAGGGACCGAGGCCCTCCGCTTCTCCGTCTGGTGGAACTGGGCCTTGGAGGCTCTGAGACTGTCCCGCCTTACCGGAGGCTGGGGAGGACCCGCGGGGGCCACAGGAAGTTGGGCGGGACCAGGGAGAGGACCCTCCCGGGGGCCGGGCGAAGGCTGGGACCCGGGAGTCTGGCGTCCCGCCGCGCCAAAGGCTTCCGCCCCATCGGGCCCCATGTGGAGGCAGTGGCCATTTGGGGCTTTGGGGGGCCCGAGGCCCGGCGGGCTGCAGTCCGAGGCTGGCGTCTCCTCCGGCCGCAGGGGCAGGGCGTAGTCTGAGGCGCTGGAGCCCGCGGAGAAGGAGCTGTAGGCCGAATCCCGCTGGCTCTGATACGCGCTCTGCTCCACGGGCGAGATGTGGCCCTCGTGGCCCACCGGGCCGGGCTGTTCCAGGCTCTCCATGCTGCCGATGGAGCTGCTCTTTTCAGTGCTGCCGTGGCGGGACAGCGGGCACCACTGCATGCACGGGTCACTGCAGAGACAGAGAAGAGGGGCACTCAGAGGCGTGAGGGCGGGCAGAGCGCACGGCGCCTTCTGGGGGCGCCAGACCCAAGTTCGGCCAGCGGGGGCCGAAAGGCAAGGGGCACGCCGCTGCCCACAGAAGGGACGTCAGTGACCGGGAAAGACGGAGGGGGCAGAAAGAGGGAGACCGAGCCACAGGAGAAGGGAAAGGCCGAGGGCAGGCTGTGGAGAACAGACAGGGCGATGGCAGAAGGGGAGCAGAGGAGAGGGCCATCCGGATGGACGCCACGGGCCGGGCACAGCCTGAATGGGGGGCACTCCGCTCTGTCCCTGCCCTGCCAGCCGGGCCTTGGCTCTCCCTTCCCTTGGGGTCAGCCTGCGAGGGGCCCTCGCCGTGAGCCTGCAGTGATGGGGGCCAGTGGAAGCCGCGCTGCCACACTCTGCCCCTTTGGAGGCAAGAGCGTAAGGCTGGCGCCTGCCTGCCATCTTTGCCTTCTCTGGCACCAGGCCCAGGAACCCAGAGTGGGTTAGCAGGGGCACTTGGCTCCTCTTCAGCTGGGCAACGCAAAGGTGGCCAGGCTGTCCGAGAGAGTGCACCGCGCTCCAGTCCCTAGCTCTGGGTTCGAGTTCCTAGTGCAGCCTCCCAGGTGTCTCTCTGACAGCTGCCAGTCACGTGACTCCCAGCAAACCCCTTAAGCTGTCTCCCTCGGCCCTCCCCCATCCTGTGACTCTGGAAGAAAGAGCGAAGGACAGAGGAGTCGCCCCTTATGTGCCCCAGGGCCTTCCCCACCCCGCCGGGTTTAGACCCCAAAGGAAGTCCCGGAAAGCCCGGCTCAGGCGCCAGAGCCTCCAGGTACCCCCGACAGCCCATCGCCTTCCCCAGCCAAGGGCCCCCTTTGCCCTCGGCCTTCGAGGCGCCCACCCCGGGGAAGAGAGCTGTCAGCCGGCCAGCCTTCTGGAGGGCAAAACCCCGGCGCCGTCTCGGCCCCAGTGCCCGGAGAGCCAAGGGCTTCCCGACCACGGCCTCGATGCCGTCCATTCCCGCGGTGCAGGGGAGGCTGGGGAGGGGCCTGGGACGCTATGGAGTGCGGCCCCCCGATTTCTTCCGGGGCAGAAACCGAGGCCCGGGGAAATTCACCGAGCGGTCCCTCACAGTCATATGGTTCCGAAGTAGCAGAACCAGAAGGCGCTGGCCATCCGTGCCTCCGTTTCCCTAGCTGCTCTTTTGACAGGCAAGGAAGCTGAGGGCCGGAGGAGCCGCTCCACTCGGTCAGGGGGACGAGGCCGGTCGCCGGCCCGGCTGGGAATGGGAGAGCCGATCCCGCGCGGGGGCCGCGGGCGCTGCGCCAAGGGGCACCACCCCTTGGGGGGGACGAGCTGGCACTCACCTGGAGTCACAGCCCGAATGCCAGGATAAGCTGAAAGGGTCTTCAGAAAAGTTCATGGAGGCGGCGGCCGTCTCGGGGCGCCCCTCCAGCAGCTTGGCCATGTGCCATGAATGCGGCCTGGCCGGGGGGGTGGTTCTCCTGCCAACAAGAATAGGGAGGAAGTTAGCCTGGGGAGTCGGGGCTGAAATCACTTCCCAGGCACTTTCCGGCCCACCCCAGCTCCCTCCCCCGCACGCAGGACGATGCCTCGGGAGGACGGGGCGGCCTGCCGCCAGGGCCCAGCTGGCCCCCGCTCGGCCCTTCAGGTGGGCCCTGGACAAGCCCATCTGGCCGGGCGCCCGAGAGGAAGTGAGCAAGGGAATGGTGAGACACCCAAGGCTGCTCCTTCAGGGAAGGCCCGAGGAAGCCCCCAAAGGGGACCCTCGGCTGCCTCCAACGCCTGAAGTCCTGGCAAGTCCCCCGAAGGTGACGTCTCCTCAAAGCATCGCCGGGCGCCCAAAGGGCAAGAAGGGGAAGGGGGCGTCCCGGCTGCCAGCCGGTCCAACCGACAGTCACGGCGAGGGGCGCCCAGTGTCTACCCGCAGACTCCCAGGGACCACCCCCACCGGGGGTCGGCTCTGCCCTTGAGGATGCCGGTCACGACCCACCGTCCGGATCCGCTGCCCGAGCTTCCGCTCTCAGCCAAAGCCGAGCCCCCCCCCCGCCCCACAAGAGGCCCAGGGAAACCTTTTCAGCCCGGCCCGTCTCCCGAGGGGAGTCCGGCTCCTCCGCCTGAGGCCGTCGCTCATCCCTCATCCCTCAGCTCCGGCTCCGCCATCCTCTGCCGGAACCGCACGGTCCGGCACACGCGGTCACCCGCACCCTGCCCCATCTCCATCCGGCTTCCCAGAGCTCCCCCTCGACCCTTCGGGGAACACTCTCCCCCTCCCCCAGACCCAGCGGAGGACTGCACGCGTGCTCCCTTAGGACACACCGGGCTGCCGGGGAGCTCACCCTTTTCCCAGGTTCCTCTGCACGGGACGTGCCAATGGCTGATCCAATGGCACTGGACTGGGGGCAGGTGACCTTTGGCACCGGTACCAGAAAAAACACGTGGGGGGATTGAGGGACCACAAACAGAATGGGAAGGGAACCCAGGGAACATCCAGTCCAGCTCCTCGTTTTACAAAAACCCAGGGAGAAGGGAGTTGTCCAAGGTCACACGGGCAGTATGGCGGAGGAAGAACTAGAATCTGGGTTCTCCTTGCCCTGGAACACAGGGCTTGTGGCCCAGGCATGCTATTGACAAGGGCCAAGCCCCGGCTGGCAGGGAGGTGCCCCTCACAGAGACCAGGGGGAGGGGAAAAAGGGAGGGCCCTGGCGGGGGGGGGGGGGATTCCGTCCCGGGTCTGGATTGGAGGCCTGGTGCGGCGCCCTGCTCGCCAGGTGACCGTGCTGGGCGACCGGGCTGGAGGAGACAAGACGAGGGCAGGCGGGTGTTTGGGTGGGCCACCCAGCCGAGGACGGATGTCTGGGCCCAGCCCGGCAAGCCAGGAGCAACGGGAAGAGGCGGCTCCGAGGCCGGCTGGGGCGGCTCGTCGGAACAAACTTGCCAGAGCTGCCCCCGGAGAGACATGAGCCAGCTCTGGGGGAAGGGGGCTCCCAGTCACCCAAGGGCCCTGCCGCAGAATGGAGGGGGGCAGGGACGCGCGTCACACGGGTGACCAAAGGACTCAAATGCACAACTCAATCGAGCCACGAGCCTGACTTCACGGGGAGAGCGCTCCGAGCCAGCCCTTCCCCCGCCACGGGTGCGGGACTAGGGGAGGAAGCGGGCACACACTGTGAGGCAAGACAATCTGGCACTTTGTTTGGCTTAACCACACTGTCTGGGCACAGGCGGGAGCGCAAGTGAGCATGGAGAGTGGGCACGGAGAGTGGGCACAGAGAATGGGCATGGAGTGGGCATGGAGAGCGGGCATGGAGAATGGGCACAGAGAGTGGGCACAGAGAATGGGCA
>JAJPUD010006191.1:49116-67315 GCA_023553655.1 Myrmecobius fasciatus
GAAGTGAGAAAAGGGCCAAGAAGAGAAGGGAGAACTGAGGAAAAGGGGGCCTGCGGAAGCCCTTTTGGCCATTCCCATCTGACAAGCAGATGGGAATCTGAGCATGAAGGCAACATGCTTCCCTGGCTTTAAAGTAGGAGGAGGACCTTTGCATCTACTCCCCGACTCGTTTTACAGGTGAGGAAACTGAGGCTCAGAAAGGTGAAGGGGTTTAGCCAAGGTGACCAAGGTAGAAAGCGGTCTGGGGATGGTGAAAGCTCAATGACAAGGGGAGCTCAGGGATTGGCAGAAGTAGAAAGCAAAGAGGGAGGTAGAAGGGATGGTCCCAGAGTGCCTCGCAAAATCACCCCATTCTCCAGGAGGCCAGCCTCCACCACCATCTTTGGCAATGATCTGATGCCGGGACGGGAGGGTTTGGGAAGCTCATGTGCTCCACTGCCCCCTTTACAGATGAGGAAACTAAGGCTGCCTCATGCTAGTCTGACTAGCTAGGTAAGAGCCAAGCTTTGATGATGATGATGATGATGATGATGATGATGATAGCATTTACACAGTGATTACTATGTGCCAGCCACTGGGCTAAGGGCTCGGCAGTTACCTCATTTGAACACCTGAGAGGCAGGGGCTGTTCACTCGGCACGGACTTGACCTCTTCTGTGTATTTCCATGCCGTTGCTCCTCGATGGCAGGATCTGCTCAGCCTTTGTCGCCGTCTCCACGGGCCCGACGCTCAGTAGGTGCTCACGTGGAGGCGCCGAGCCAGGCCGAAGGCCATCGGGAGGGGCTCTGGGGTAGGATCCTCCCAAACAGCTGCCCCCAGAAGGCAGTTCGGCCGGTCGGGGCCCGTGCCCGGCACCCAAAGTGAGAGTGGCTCAGAGGGCGTTTGTGCTCCAGCTCCAGTTTCTATCTGGAGAACTATGGAGTGCAGGGAAGGAGATTGCTCTGGAACACAGTAGCCCGGGGCTCTCTCTTCCACGGATTTCCTCTATTCCTTTTACCCGCTGTCTCCTTCACAGAGGGCAAGAGCCGGGGTGAGCTTTTGGCGGAAGCAAGGACCAGGCAAAGCCTCTGGGCTCCAAAGACAGGGCAAAAGCGAAGGGCCAAATGGAGGAGAAGGTGAGACTGAGGGGGAGCATGCTCAGTCTTCAGGGAGCCAAAAAGCTAATTGGCCTCCCCTTAGCTGGCCAGGGACCAGCGGTTCCAGATGCTCTGGAGGCCTGCGGGCCTTAAAGATTCCCTTCTAACTCCCAGAGGTGAAGGATTGTGGGACAGGAAGGGAGAAGCTTTGGAATCAGAGGAACTGTGGGCCTCCTTCGACCTCACAATCCTCCTCTGGCAAGTGAGCGGGTTCAACTCCACAGTCTCTCTGTTCCCTTTGCCAAGCCTAAAGCCAAGAATAACAACCAAAAGACCCAAGGGTGACGTGTGTGTGTGTGAGTGTGTATTGAGTGTATATATAGCATGTGTGTAAATATGCATGTGTCTATTTGTGTGAATATTGTGTGTACTATATTGTGTATTCATGTGCATGTGTGTTTGTGGGTGCATTTCTATATAGTGAACAATATTGTGCATTCATGTGCATGTATGCATACGTCTGTGTACATGCGTGTAAAGATGCACGCGTGTGTCTATTTGTGTGAATGTTGTGTGTACATATGCATGTGTGTGCATTGCTATAGGGTGAACTATATGGTATATTCATGTGCATTGTGTGTTTGTGTGTGTGTACGTGAGTGTGCACATGTGGGGGGAGGAAGGGTTCGAGGAAAGACCTGAAGACCGCCTGGGGATCTCAGCGGGCCACAAAAGGCCTCCTCCCCAGTTAAGAACGTCCCCGAGGCGAGCGAGGCGAGCGCGGGACGCCTTCTCCTTGGCGAGGGCGGAGGCTGCTCGGCGCTGGCTGGCACACAGCGGCTGCCCCCCCCCCCCCCCGTTTCCAGATCGCTCAGGCCGGAGGCCTCTAATTGATTACAAAATGTTCTACAAGGGCCCCTGGGGAACGCCCGCCTCAGACAACTTTCTACCCACAAGGGCCTGGGGCTTCGTCAAGCTATTTTCCTTTTCTTCTCAAGGGCCTTGTGATCGGGCCTCAATTGCCAACGGGCAACCTGGCGATGGAAGCCGAAGCGGCGGCCTTCGAGGGAGGCCGAGGTCCCCCCGCCGGCCTGCCTCCATCCTCGCTGCCCCAGTTCCACTCACGTCCTCTCTCTTGCCCTCAGGATGAAGGGCAAATCCATGGGGTGATTATTTCAGGACAACAAAATCTCGTTGAAATTCAGTTGGAAAATGTCGTCAAAATCTTGGTGTCAGGGGTCATGTGTGGGAAAACAACGCAACCGACGAGGGCTTGTGGCCACTGAAAAGCGGGCTACGGTGGGTGTGGTCGGCTTGGAGGCGATGGGTTCGAATCCCCCAGCTCCACCACTTGGCAGCTGGGGCATCTTGGCCAATCCCTTTGCTACTCCAGGCCTCGGTTTCCCTCTCTGTAAAATAGGACCGAACTCACTGATCTTTAGGGCCCTTCCAGCTCTGGATGTGTCCTGCTCCTGCTTAGCACAAGGGCTGAGTGCTGAAGGAAGAAAAGGAAGCCGCTTAAGCCGTCAAGCAACTTCTGGTCCAGGAAGCAGACAAAGGACATGTGTCTGTGAAAAAGCTGGGGACAGGATGACCTTGGAGTCCCTGCCTCAGTTTCCATCTGTGTGTATGTCTGTACACACATGTACACACGTGGGAACCACTGTAAACTTCGATTCTACTGCTAAAGGGCTCTGCTCCAGGGGACAATCTGGGAACACGGGATCATCCTTCCCAGCATTCCTCAGAACCTCCGGAGCTCGGTTTCCCGGAAATGGCGATCCACGTTCGTCCCCTTTGCTGTCCCCCAATATCCCGGTCATTTCTCCCCTAGCAACTAGTCCCTCCTCGTCACAGAGAAGCCTTTTCCCTTGTTTGTTCTTCCAACTTTTGAAGGATGAAATGATCATTAAGCAAAGACGGGAAGCTATTAGCTCTTCTGCTTCTGGCGGAGAGGGGGTGGGGCAGCAGATGTCTGGGTAATTGAAGTCCCTCATCCTTAATATTGCTCCGTCCCCTCCTCCCTCCTCATTGGCTCAGGGCCGCCACCTCGCACAGTCTGTGTGCTGCTCCCTCTGGCGCCCTGGGATTTTGTCCCCAAAGGATCCATCTGGGGACACCGACCCGGATGCCTCCCCACTCACAGTCCCCCCCCCACATACTGATCAGCCAAGGACCCCCGATCATACCCCTAGAGGACAGGACTTAGAACAGAGAAGTGGCCACAAGGGCAGAACAAGGGCAGGGGGCCGACAAGAGAATGGAAGGCTGCAGAACACAAGGCTTGAACGTGCTAACGGTTCAAGCTGTCCCCAAGGGCAATGGGCTGCCCTTGGAGGGTGACGGGACCCCTGCTGCAGGGGGCTCTGGGGGCTGAGCGAAGGGCACAATTGAGAATTGGTAACTGGCTGATCTCAAAAGGACCCTTCTTACTAGAATGTTTGGGGCCTCTAACAAGTGAAACTCTTCAGCCAGAAATAAGAGAACTTGTGGCTTTTTCTCAGGTTGCGTCCTTGTTGACCTTTCTGTGGCCTTTGGCACAGTGGATCACCCTCTATTCCCTCCACGGGCAGGTTACCATTTGTCCCCGATTCTCCTCCTCCTTCCCTGACCACTCCTTGTCTGTCTCATTTGCTGAGTCTTCCTAGAGATAACACCCACCAACCACAGGGGTCCCCCAAACTCTTACTGTACAAGGGGATGGCTGCACCAAGTTGGAAAGGAAAGCAGGGATTGTAAGAGAGGAAGGTAAGAAGGGAGGGCACTGCGGGCACGGGGCCCAGAGACAAGACGTGGAGCAGTGAGTGTAGGGAACGACAGGAAGGTGACTTTGGCCGGACCGCAGGCTGGAAGCAGGCTGCTGGGAGCTTTTGATTCCAAGATGGGACTGAAGGTCACAGGAAACACCTCGAGGTCATACCCTCCAAACATTTAGCAGTGAAGGACACGGGGGAGAGGGGGTGATGGCTCAGGGCGGGGGGCAGCGGGGGAGCTGTGATTTGAGTCTGTGGATTGAGAGGAAAGGGCCAGCCACAAAGCAAAGCACATGAGAGAGAAAAACCTGGTGATGGGGGAGGTGGGGAACGGCCCCGAGTGGGGAGAAGCCACCTCCTCACCTGAACGGACCGGGGTTTGCAGAGTGGTGGAAGGGCATTGTCAGGGAGCTTCCCAAGAAGCCACAGGGCCACGAGGAGCTCCAACTCAGATCAGTCGTGAGACCCCTCTCTGAGCCTCTCTCTTCTCATCTGTAAAATGGACTAACAGGGCCTGGAAATCTCTATGGTCCCAATTTAAGCTATTATCACCGTCACTGCTCTCCCCTTGAGAAACGTCCAGACGCCGAGCTTTGTCTCGATGTCCAAGGAAGGGCCAGTTGCCCGTTGACCCCTTTGGGCTCCCTCAACGGCCCCTCGTGGATTTAGCAGCCCTGCATTCGTCCGGCAGGAGGGAGGGCAGACCTCCGTGCTCCGTCCTCCACTTCAGGCAGCTCGCACGTCCTGGGCCCCACAGCTTAGAAAGGACACTGATTAGCGTGACAACATCCAGAGAAGTGCAATCAGGCTGGTGAAGGGCCTCAACTCCAGGCTGCTTAAGTGGTAGGCAGGGACGTGGCTTTGCTACTAATGCAGGCGGGAGGAACCGCAAGCTCTCCGCCAAGACAAGCTATTTGCAGAATCAATCTTGCAGTAATGGAGGCCGGGCTGCTATCAAATAGGGGAGGAGGCCCTCCTGCTCCGTGCGGGATGATCAACCGTGGTTTTCCAGCGTTTTGATAGAAGAAAAATTCTGATTTACAATAATAGGTAAATAACGAGTGTACTTACCCCTAGAACTCAATGTTTAATTACTATAACCATGAATAATGAGTCGAAATCACCGTCTCCCCCAAGTAAAATTGGGCCGTAACGGAGAGGGGGGCAGATGCAGCAGGACCCACCATTAGCATCCATAATCATGCAATGAATAACGGTCCAGTGGCCTGGGGAAGCGACGATGGGGAGGATCCCGGCGAACGCGGCAGCGGCTGATCCCCAGTTAATCAGTGCCCATGTGCGCGCAGTAGAGACGCTTGATTTTATGGCTATTTATGAGACGTTATTCCGAAGCGCCATAAACCAACCCACAGGCCCGGGATGAATCTGTCTCCCTTTGAAAAAAGGCTGCTCCGAGACTCCGAGACACATCATCCACATCCAAGTTTGATGACGCATAATAAATAAATTAATTTTCACTTAGCGCCGATTGTGTTCCGCGGATGAAATAAGCCGTCCGGAATCAAGCGTCTAGTTCAGGCCCGGGACTTTATATTGAGAACACCCAACGGGGGGAAGTAAGCCCATTCGGAGCAAGGGCCAGATGAAAAACAAATGGTTTTTAGCAGGCCCGCTTAATGCCTGCCTTATTAAACAGAGCGCATTTCCCAGGAACCGAAGAAGGAATAGAAAAGGAGAATTACCAGCCTCTACCTCGGGGACTTGGAAGCACAGCAAAGTCCAGGCCCGTCGGTGGCCCGACTCGGACACTTTGCTCTCTCTCGGGCAGATATCCTTCCGCCCAAGCCCCTCTATCTAACAATTCCAAGAGCACAGATCTCAAAGGCATAGAGCCCGACGGCTTTATTTGACAGTGGAGAAAACCACAAAGGAAATCAAGAGGGAGCTGTCGGGTCAGGACTGCCTCAAGAACCCTGAAGGTGTTAGGAAGAGGCCTGAGGATGTGCTGGAGATTCCCATCCTCAAGCCCCTTGCAATGCTGAGAGTCTTCAATTCTTTTTTTAATTTATTTTGGTTGAGGCAATTGGGGTTAAGTGACTTACTTGTTCAAGGTCACACAGGTAGGACGTGTGAAGTGTCTGAGGCCAGATTTGAACTCAGGTCCTCCTGACTTCAGGGCTGGTGCTCTATCCACTGCGCCACCTAGCTGCCCCCATTCTTAAACCTTATTTAAAAGCAGCTTAGAGACCCAGTGGAACGCAAACATCCAATGCCCTTCTCACGTCACCCCTGCCCATTACTCCTGTGCTCAGGGCTGCCCCCTCACTACTGCTACCATCTCTTCCAAAGGCAGTTTGTTGAATCATTAGAAAGTACTTTTGGGGGCAGCTAGGTGCTGTATTGGATAGAGTACCAGCCCTGAAGTCAGGAGGACCTGAGTTCAAATCTGGTCTCAGACACTTAACATTCCCTAGCTGTGTGACCCTGGGCAAGTCACTTAACCCCAATTGCCTCAGGGAAAAAAAAGTAATTTTGATTCCTTTCCCATCAGAGAAAACCCAACTTGGGGTCACATTTCCAACCCTTCCCCCAAAAGCCAGAGCCCATGTCCATGCTGGGTGGGGTTTCCCCAATCTCGTTTCCTGTACCTAAGGAAGGCTCCACCTTCTCACTAGAACCTCTAGACCCTCCTCCCCTTCTGGGTCCAGATCAAGGATCACCTCTTCCATGCAGCTGTTCCTAGCTTGGCATAGACTTGGCGGTGTGCTTATGTGTATACACAGTAGGCCCTAAGCTTTCTGACGGTATCCCCATTGCCTCACCCAGGATCTGGTACTCAGAAGGCACAGCATTCCTTCCACAAACTGTGGCTTGGGCTGGCAATGGTTCATCTGAAGGATCTCCCTCCCCACCATCTTTTCCAGACTCCCTGGCACCCTCTCCAAAGCAGACACACCATACGAGCCCACAGGAAGCGCGGTAGCAGAGGGCCAGAAAGGAAACAGGAAGCACAATATCCTGGCCAAAGAATTCCTCAGCCGAATTGCGGAGCAACAAAAACAATCCCGGTTTTGATTCCAACGCTCACGCTCCGATGGGACTTGAAGAAACACGACCGGGAGCCGCCATCTCTAGACCGTTTCCCCCCAAGGACTTTCCACCACCCCACCCCACTCCACCCCGTGATCTCCCATGACCCTCACAGCAGTTAGGCAAGGTCAGTTCTACAGGCAGGATCTCTTCATTGCCCACCTCCCTTTTTAACACATGAGGAAACTGAGCTTCAGAGAAGTAAATCAACTTGGCCAAGGTCACGGAGCTGTGACCTCCCATCACAGCCACTTATAAAAACAGCAGCCCGCCTTGGGTTCTGAGGAGTTGAACATTTTAATCAATAACAGCATAAATTGAACACTTATTAAACTTGCAGATGACACGAGTCCGGGTGGGACAGAGAGTGTGTTGGGTGATGGGGGTGGAAATCAAGGAAGATGACAATAAGGTCGAATGGCGGGCCGCATTTAATGAGATCCAATGGCCCGGGAATGGCTGGCAAGCCTCACACTCGCCCGAAGACATGTATTGCCAAGGGCAAGACGGGGAGCACAAGTTCATGTGGAAAAGACCTGAGGGTTTGGGGGGGGACAGATCTACTGAACGTGACACATTGGGAAAGAACAAGTAATTCCCAGTCAGAGGAGCTGGCTTTGAATCTCACTTGTTATTATGTGACGTGCCTCAGTTTCCCCATCTACAAAATGAAGGAAGTGCAGTAGATCATCTCTAAGGCCCCTCCCAGCTCTCTCTCTGCACCCCTGGGCACATTCTACACTGGCAAAACAAAATGGTTGAACCACACATCTTTTATCTCCTGCCTCCTTCCCTTTGCATAGGCTGGACTCCATTTCTAGAATGTCCTCTCTCTTGATCTTGACGTCCCAGAATCCTCACAGGTCAGCTCCGGCACACGTCCAACACGAGGCCTTTCTTGGACCCCCTCCCTGCTGGGATTACCTTTAGTGACCCGTTTGTATCTCTGTAATCCTCCTCATATAATAAATAATACAACCAGGGACCGACTGGTCCAAATAAGGGGTTCCCTGAACTGGTTCCATTTAGTCAAATCCCCCCATTTCACACTACCATTCTGGATGTTCTGCTCGTACAGGAAGCGTATTTTCTTTGTGCTGTTGGGTGGGAGCCTTTCTTCTTCTAGATCATCCTTCGCTTCTGCGTATTAGCGTTCCCCATCCACCGCTCTCTCTATTTTGGTTCTCTGGTAAGACTCGCTTTCCCATATTCGGCCACGGGATCAATTGATCCTGTCTCCTCTAGCGTTGGATCCTTTTCTTTTATTTTGCACTCTTGATTCAGAAATGCTCGAACTCGTTGCCCAGATCTGGAGGCCAGATGGCCAGATGGTCTTTTCCCATTAACCGTTTCATCCGTTGCTTTATCTGCTTATGTTTAAGGTCTTTGATCTGTCTTCTTGGGAAACTCTGGTCATTTTGGTCTTTTTCACCATGATTCCCCGCCCCCTTCCATTGCTCATTTTCTGACTCCTTCCCTTACGGCGGTTTCCCCGAAGGCTGGATCTCAAATTATCTCGGCCTCCTCCCATGTTGGACGTCCATGGCTCACCAGCCCGGGTCTCTGCCACAAGGGACTTTTGGGTGGTCAGAAGTGGCCCCAGCTGGATGCCGGGCTCTTTCCCTCAGGGTTGGTGGAGGTTGCCCGCCCCCTACATGGGGCCTTGCTTCTCTGGCTTAACGCTGGCGCCATCGTGGCCAGAGGGGATTTCTTCTGTTTGGAATTGGGTCTCCTAGACTCTGGGAGAAGAAGGGGTGAACTCTGTTTCAAGGCCACGCCCATCCTGCCCCCTTCCCTTTGTTCCCTGTTCCCCTGTAGAAATCTTTTGGAGCACAGAGGGCTGCCACTCTGTTGGCACTGGAAAATGAGAGGGCTCCAGAGTGTGAGAGTGGGTCTTGTTGCAAGCTTGGGGAGGTCCTGGGGGCATCTCGCTGCTGGTGGTGCTCCAGTGGGGAGTGGAGGAAGGGTGACGGCATCAGTTCATGGGATTTTTCATTTTTTTTTGCCCTCCTTTCGGGTTCCGGGTGTCCCAGACCATAAGGATAATCCAAGTCGCTTTCTCCGTGGCGTGCGGTTTCTGGGATGTCGTGAGGACCAGAGAAAACATCAAGTCCTCCATTTTTTGATCCCGTGTACGGCTCGGCTGAAGTGGATTGAGTTGCAATACTCAGTTGGGTGGCCGACCCACTGAGCTCATCCATCAGTATTCAGCTGGCGAGCCGGGCCCGAGACCGACTAGGGGAAGGACGACAGATACCTACTGTGTGCTAAGCGCTACAGAGAAACGTCCGAGCGACTCGGGCGGTCCCCGTTCTCCGAGAGCCGATGCCGTACCGGGGAAAGAGGGAGCCAAAGCCTGAGTCCGATGGCCCTCCGGGACACCAACTGTATGATGCCCTCCTAAGTCTCGAGTGCTCTTTGCTACTAAACCCATCCTTGGAAGCCACGTATTTTCCCAGTGATGCCATTCGGTTATAAATCAAGAAGCGCCATGAGCTCAGAAGAATCTAAATGACCAGCGACCCAAAGGGCGAGCAACAGCAGGGCAACACGGGCGGCCGACGTGGTGGTCTCGGGCACGCTGCCATGCACAAAGCGGGGTATCGGATCCCACCGAGTGGCTGCTCGAGGAGCACTTACTAAACGCCCACCCACAGCCGGCACCGTGTCATTTAGGGGTCGCTGCTGGTCATGTAGCGGGAGCGAGGGAGGATGGTTAGAGCTCTCCATTAGGACCCACTCAACAAGGACCAGCACAATGGGCCAATCAATCGCGATGGAGTTCAGGAAAAGCATAGAACGGGAGTGCGCCGAGGGCCGGGGGCCGCCCCGGTGAGCTCACGGATTCAGCAAAGGTGGGGAAAATGCGCGGCACCAGCCCCCGGGACCGGAGAATCCAACTCAGCTCTCCTTTAGAAACTCTAAAGTGCTCGCCTGCCGTAAATCTCTCTGCCATCTTGAGATCTGTGTGCCTCGAAGGTCAGACTTCATGGCAACAGCCGGCGACTGCCGCTCGGGCCCAGCTTTTCTGAGACATCACCAAGCCCCTTGGAGGTTAACGGCAAAAGTCGGCGTGAGAGGTTGGGGGAGCTATAAATGGGAGGAGACCTGGCCCCCCCGGGAGTCGTTGCTCAGGGAGGAAGCACCATGGACTCCCCGGCTAAGGCCACCTGAGTATCCGTTCTTGCTGCAGCCCAGTCACACCTGGGGGAGGGAGGTCTCCAAAAGAGACTTCCTTCTCGGATGTCCATCGAGTCATCCGGCCTCCGCCCTTCTTAGGGAAGGCCGGTGGAAGGCCGGCACTCAGAGCCACAGCCACACCTGAGAGTTGGGGGAGAGGTAGCCCATCTTCCTGGCTTTGGAGTCATGAGTCCACAAGCCCTCATCTCCATACATGTGTTCCCCCATTCCTACCCATGATCCTTTTTGACCTTAGTGGCAACAATCTGCTAGAGAGCCACAGAAAAAAGGGTCATAGGACAAGGGAAGGATGTCAAAGTCCGCTCTCCCTGATTTAGAGGTCAGATGAGCTGGGTTCAAATCTCGGCTCGGCCATTGGTCGTGTGTGTGACCTCAGTGAATCCCATGACAGCCCTGGACTCACTTCCCTCCTGGGAAATGGTTTCTAAGGTTCCTGCCTCCCCACACACACACCACCAGCCCAGCCCGGTCCAACTTGGAAACCAAAAGAGCAGATATCAGAAGCTGGTGTCCAAGGAGGAGGAGGCTCAGTCGCTGGGCACCAAGGAGTCAGCTGGGGCCTCCATCCCAGCATGCTCCCTTCCTTCTTCTGAGCCCAACCCAGTAGAACCCCCCTGAACAGCCCTCAGGGGGCTTGGCGCTTCTCTGATTCAGCTGACACCGTACGGAGGTCCCCCTGAAACAAGGCCCCGGGTCCCCAGCCCCCAAGCAGCCGGGAGGACGGGAGGCCTCACCTATCGGCGGCGGCCTCTCGGTGGGCTATGGGCGTGGCCAACCAGCACCAACACTGGGCAGGGCTTGGGTACCAGACCCAGGGAACAGCTGGTCCATCCCGGGCTAGGGGTGGTAACTTCAGGCGGCGGGGTAGGGCAGGGGAGAGAGCAGTGGGTTGGGGTGAGAGGCTCTGGGTCCTCAAGTCCCAGCTCTGCCACTCACAGGCCACGTGAGCTTGGGCAAGCACCATCTCTGGGGGCCTCAGTTTCTCCACCTGGGGGCAAGGACTCGCACCCGGTGACCAGCGAAGCAGCAGCCGAGTGATGGACCTGGCCAGTCGGGCACTCCCCAAGGGTCCTCCCGGCTCTGCTAGAAGCTTTCAGGCTCTGCTGGGCACCGTGGGAGCGTTTGGGCACATGAGCCTAAGTGGTTAAGCGCGCCCCCTCCCCCGAGGGGAGACCATCTCCCCACCGCAGGCCCAAGGCAGGCTCATTTCCGCCACCTCTCTGTCAGGGCCGTGATGAATTCAAGAGCAAAGTGCTTGAAAGACAGTCAGCGGCCTTCTTTACAAGGCCGTCCCTTGGTATTGACGCTCATGTGCTGGGAAGCGGGGAGGGGGGAGGCTGGGGCGCTGACAGAGCCTCGCCCTGGAGGCCGACACGTCCGGCCCCCTCGTTCTACAGGGAAAGAAACTGAGGCCCCGAAAGGGAAAAGGAGAGAGCCCGGGTCAGCGAGATAATAAGGAACAGACCCAGAATCCCAAGCCGAGTCCTGCGGCCCCCTTCCCACCGCACCCTGGGGCCTCCCGAGTTTATTTGTCCAAATTATTTTGATTGTTGTCACGAGCAGCGGGTTGCCATTTTTCGTGTCTATCAAAA
This sequence comes from Myrmecobius fasciatus, assembly GCA_023553655.1. NCBI lineage: Eukaryota > Metazoa > Chordata > Mammalia > Dasyuromorphia > Myrmecobiidae > Myrmecobius > Myrmecobius fasciatus. Next base: position 60,791 of record JAJPUD010006191.1, read on the forward strand.
GCCCATTTTTCTAGAATGGTCAATCTGTATAAATATAATTTCTACAGAAAAAAAAAAAGAAAACGGCCCTACAGGAAGGAAGTGGGCCTGACCTGGACAGGGAAAGGGACTGATAGCTGGGGGAGGGGGTGTCCCAGGAGGCAGTGGGGCTCAGCAGGGAGAGGGGCCTGGGAGGCAGGGGGGCTCAGGAGGAACAGTGGGACCAGGAAGTGGTGAAGCCCAGCTGGGAGAGAGTAGGGAGAAGGGGGTAAGAGGTGATGGGAGTCAGCAAGGAGGGGGCCAGGAGGTGATGGGACTCAGCAAGGGAAGGGAAATGAGCAACAGGCAGTAGAAGGGAGGGTAGGAGGATGGGTAGCGCTAGACCTAAGTCTCCCTTTCTTATGACTCAGTCAAATGCCAGAGAAGTGTGACTCCCCCAAACGGGATGTGGATGGAGGACATTTGCAAAAACCTGACCACGCTTCTTAACTCATCCCTTCCTGTCTTGTAAACAAACGGCCCAGCCTGGGCCGGGACACACCGAGCTGATTTACTCGGCTTTGTGGCCGGCCTCCTCTCCGTGGAGGTCACGCCAGAGCTGACACAAGAAGGATCAAGTCAGCGCCCCACCGCCCCTCACCGCCCGGCAACTAGCTATTTTGAAAGCTTCGAGGCCGTTCTCTGAGTTGAATGAGCCCCATTATCTTAAGCTATCTGCACGAGTCCCATTTTGCCATCCATTAATCGCCGTGATGGCGCTGCGCCGGCACCTCACCAAGGCCTTCCCGTCTCTCTATAGTCATTAGGGCAAAAAAAGAGTTTCGGCCCGTTCCGAATCCTCGTGAGATCGCTGCTCACGGTGCCTTAGCCCGCAATGTCTCGAGTCCCTCAGAGAAGAAGCCAACTGGGGGAGAACTGTATCTGAGGAGCTCCAGAACGGCGGCAGCCCCTTAGTGCAATCGCACACCTCCCTCCCCCTGGCCCCCGCCCAGGGGCCCACATACGGAGAGAGGCTCATGCTCAGTTGCATCCAGCTGAGTCTGGCCGAGGCTGATGGGACAAGGGGATGGCAATGACCTTTCCCTTCTCCTCTCTCAAATACAGACGAAAGGAAGGAAGAAGGTCGTAGAGATAGCTTACGACGGTCTTGCCAGTGATTAACCCAGAAACCTGGAGCAAGTGAGGAGGGTGCTGGCGGCTTAGGGAGAGACTGAGAGACCCTTTGAGAGGGACGGGGGGAGGGCTTCGGACTGCGGGCTCCCAGTCACGGTGAAGAGCGCTAAGTATCTCCAAGAAAGGCACCTAACTCTACCTGAAGCATTCGGTCTCTTTTTCCCCTTTATTTATTTATTTTTATTAAAGTTTTTTTATTTAAAATACGTATGCACGGGTAATTTTTTCAACCTTGATGGCACTTGTTTTCTTAAAAAAATTTTTATTAAAAAAGGATCTGAGGGGCAGCTGGGTGGTGCAGTGGATAGAGCACCAACCCTGAAGTCAGGAGGACCTGAGTTCCAATTTGATCTCAGACACTGAATACTTCCTAGATGTGTGACTCTGGGCAAGTCACTTAACCTCAATTGCCTCAGCAAAAAGCAAAAAAAGAAAAGAAAAGAAAAGAAAAAGAAAAAAGGATCTGAACTGTAACTCTGTATACATCTTATTAGACTTAACATATATTTTAATATAATTAATATGTATTGGACTTCCTGCCATCTAGGGGAGGGGGTGGGGAGAAGGAGGGGATAATTTGGACCAGAAGGCTTTGCAAGGGTCAGTGATGAAAAATTACCCATGCATATGGTTTGTAAATAAAAAGCTTTAATAAAAAAGAATAAATAAATAAATATGTATACATATATTGGATTTAACATATATTTTAACATAATTAATATGTATTGGATAACCTGCCATCTAGGGGAGGGGATGGGGAAAAGGAGGGGTTAATTTGGACCAGAAGGCTTTGCAAGGGTCAATGCTGGAAAATTACCCATGCATATGTTTTGCAAATAAAAAGCTTTAATATTTTTTTAAATGATCTGTTTTACCAGTTCAACCTCCTGCGTCTTAAGACTAAGTCAGAGTCTGAGGTTCAAATAAATATGGCTGCCATGTACTCCCGTCTCCTGTTGGCAGCATGCTTAAATTGCAGGTCAAGTCTTGAGAGATTAACAAAGGTTCAAAGGTGAATGTGTGAGAGAGAAAGGCACAAGGTGATGGCAAACACCTCCATGGTTATCATGATATGCTAATATATGATAATAAGAGAGCCAAATGCTCCAGTCTGACAAATGTGAACTGTCCTGGATTCCGGTCTATCCCTAGCTCTCTGGATCGGCTTTCTTATCAGCAAATCTACTTCATTGGCTCCTTGCGCTTGGACCGTGGCCCTGGGTGAGGCCGGTGACTTCTGACGGGCTCCCTTCCCAGGGCGTCCACCTCTTCGAATTCTCATACAGGTCCACTGGGTTGGCCACCCCACCCGATCTGGTGCCATCTGCACACCCAACATCATTACATCTCCGGGTTCAAGTCGAGCTTCAGTCACCCGACAAAAATGATCACCAAGGATTTTCCCTGAGACAATCCAACAACATTAGGAAAGGAAAAGGCGATGAAGTCACATCCAGTCTATCCCTCGGGGACGGAGCGGGGCCTCTCCTTCAATTATGTAACGATGTATTTTCAAGTGCATTGTCCTCCGTCGGAACAGAATGATTCAGAAGGTTCCTTCCACTACTTCCCCCACAAGGTTGTACCACAAGCTCCTAATCCCCCCAAAACTGGGCTTTTCCCTGGATGACTGGCCTACTCAGACACTTGACTCGGTTGTATCTAATTTTGCTCTTCTCTTCGTCCCTTTCTCTCTGATCTCCCTTTCTTTTTGATGTTTATACCCTTTAAAGCTGCCCCCGTGGATAGCATATAATTCCTCTGCCCCTTCCAGAAGAATGATCTTTCAGCAAAGTTGAGCAGAACCCTAAAAACTCTGAGTTGGAAAGGCCTTTAACAGCCAGCTAGTCTTCCCCATAGCCAAACAAGAATCAAATCCCCCTTGGAACCTTCCTGAGAAGTTAACACGTGAGCTCCACTTGGAGCCCTCCAGGAAGGGGGAGTTCACTGTTTCCCAAAGTAAGCCATTATGTATTTCAATTGTGCCAGCTGGCATCATTAGGAACCTCTCCTGATAAGTAGCTCAAATCTGCCCCTTTGCTACATCTCCCCCGACTCCCACTTCCACCCCCAAGGTGAATCCCTGCCCGGGTTTTCTCTGCTCCAGCTCCTTCACGTCAGGGTTGACTTGGGACTGTTCTGATGGTAGTCGGGGCACTCTGCCATGCCCGCCCCCAGCTCTGGAGCCACTGCTTTCCCTGCCCCTGTTCTTTGGGCTTTCTTGGCCCCACTCCATAAGCCCCCATTTGGCCACGTGTATCTCCATGAGAACTCCTTTGTGGCCCGAGTGCTAACGAGGCACCATGGATTCAGCCGAGAGAACAAAATGCATGACAGTCACGAAATTACAAGAGCGGGCATTTAGAGAGCCCTTGAAGGTTTACAAAGCTCTTCACATACATCATCTAATTGGAGCCACAGAACAACCTTGTTAGCGAAGCTGTAGGGAACAGGGAAAAAACAGCCAGCCCTGGACGCAGAGCACTCAGGTTCAACTCAACGCTGCTGTCACTTCCTGCCACCTGGGTTACCTTGGCAATTCCCTCCATCTCCTTGGACCCCAGTTCTTCATCTATAAAATGAGAGGGTAGAACCCGATGGCTTTTGAGAGCAGCTCCTGAGTTAGGAGTCTGGGTACAAATGGTAGTTCCCTCTCTGCAAAATGGGGGTTCATGAGATTATAGATCTAGAGTTGCAAGGAGCCTCAAAGGTCATTTTATCTACCTCCTCATTTTGCAGGTGGAGAAACTGAGGCTCAGGAAGGTTTAATCACTTGCACAAAGTCTTTCTGGGCAAAATACTTTCTGTCCCCAATTGTCCAGAATGAAGCGGGCCTTCCTGTCTGCTCCCGTGCCACCTGCGACCAGGGAGCAAAAGGCTTAGAACACAGCCTGTCAGAGCTGGGAGGGACCTTGAAGCTCAATTAGCTCTCCTCTGACAAGAAGGAAACAGTGGTGAGAGCAGTGAGGTAACCTGGTCAAGGCCACATGGGTAATAAGTGACAGAGGCAGGGTTAGAACCCAGAGCCAGGGCAATGCCATTGTGTGAGCTGTGAGGGTGTGGATATGTGTGTATGCATTTTGGGGTGTGTATTTGTGCTTGCGAAGATGTGTTTGTGTGGATGTTTGTGTTTGTGTGTGTGCTTGTGTGGATGTTTGTGGATGTGTGTGTGAGTGCTTGTGTGGATGTCTGTGTTTGTGTTTGTGTGCCTGTGTGGATGTCTGTGTTTGTGTGTGGGGGTGCTTGTGTGGATGCCTGTGTTTGTGTGCGTTTGTGCGCTTGTGCAGATGTCTGTGTTTGTGTTTGTGTGGGTGCTTGTGTGGATGTTTGTGTATGTGTGCTTGTATGGATGTGTGTGTGTATGCTTGTGTGGATGTCACTTTGTGTTTGTGTTTGTGTGTGGGTGCTTGTGTGGATGTCTGTGTTTGTGTGTGGGGGGGGGTGTTGCCTCCTGAAACCTCCCCAAAGGCAGAGCCGTCCACCCTTTGAGCTTTTGCACTTCAGCCGGTGCCAGTCAGCAAGGTGCCCACACTTGGGCGGAGCCTTTGCTCGGCTTCATAAATGAGCACGTCCCGTTGGACACACTGTACCTCGACCCCAACAGAGTGTTGTCACTTTGGTCCTCTTCAAGGATGCAAAAACACTCACCACCAAGGTACCTCAATAAAGCAGGTGCTTACTTAACAGCTGGGTGACTGATTAAGGGGCCAAAGGAAGAAGATTTTGTTACCTTTCCCGACTCTGTTGCTGTTGGATCCCAACCAAACTCGATCTGGCCCCATGACAGATAGATGAGAATGTTGGCCACAGACATCATTGTCCCCCTTGCACAGATGAGGAAGACGAGACCTAGAAACATCAACCGCCCGAGTCGGGCTCACACAACTCAGCCGGAAGATCAAAGCCTCCAGCCCTCTCTGCTGCTGCCCCACGATCGCCCGGACACGTGGGAGGATGGGGCAATGATCTCCTCGGGCCTGTGAGGAACGCACGAGAGCCCTCCAAGGCACACAGATGTCAAGTGACTTCCCCAGCTAGGTTTGGGACACGGGACTTTGTGATAAAGCCGAGCCTATCAACCATAGAAACAAAGATGGCTGCCGGACCCTGCCCTCAGGGAGTGTGCACTCTGCTGGATTCAGCTGACCATGAGTGGTCTGGGAGCTCTCGGCGTCACGTTCACCCCGGGCCCTCCCTCCCACGGCCAGCCCAGCCCAATGGACCGTGGCCCAAGCTACGCTTCCAAGCCGGGCCTCTGATTCCCAATGAATCACAACGGGACCCGTCCAAGGAAGACGGCTCCCACAGAGCATCAGCGAGGCCTTGGGCAAACACAGCTCTGTCATGCTGGGTAAACAACACACGTTTACGGAATCAAATCAACATTTCTGTCACCGTGGATTGCTTCGTTCAATTCAACAAACGTTCCTGCCTGCCACGCGGGAGACGCTGTGCTATCGGGGTATGGAAACCAAATCAAACGGCCCCCCATCCTTCGGAGCCCGCTGTCTCCCTGGACAAGGAGACAAAATCCACAGCTTGAGGCTGCAAGGGCCCCATGAGGTAACGCCAAGGCCTTTCAAGAGGGAAAGAGCTCAGAACCGGGGGGAGGGACTCCCCTAGAAAGGAGCCCACACCGAGCCAAGGAGTCTCCTTGGTTGGAAGCCCCTTCCAGACTTGGAAGACCAGTTTCCAAAAGCACGGAGGCTAGAGATGAGCAAAGTCATCTGAGAAACAGCAGCTAGGAGACTGGTTCACTAAGGAGAATGGCAGGAAGTAAGACCGGAAAGGTAGGAGGCAATCCCACGGAGAAGGTTTTAAAGGCCAGGCTGAGGATTTGTATTTTTTTTAAAGGCACTAGGGAGCCAACGAAGACTTCTGAGCAGGTGGAGTTACTTGTTCAGATCAATGTTTTCTACTGTCCATTTGGCAGTTGTGTAGATGATAGATTGGAGGTGTGGAAGAAATTAGAAAGAGGGACGACAGTGATCCAGATGAGAGATGATAGTGCCTAAAGGAGGGGTGAAGTTGTAGAAGTAGAGAGACAAGGATGGGGGTGAGAGGTCCGGGGCATTAGAATCAAGATCTGGCAGCTGACTGGGTAAGCAGAATGAATCAGTGCAGATGAATCTGCCAGTTCTCAGTCAGCTGGAAGGCAGTGATCTAAGGCCCCGTGCAAGTCACACGGCAAAGAAGGACATCCTCCCTGGCTCCAGGAAGCTGCCACTTTACGGCAGGAAACTGGAAACTGAAGAGATGCCCATCAATTGGAGAGTGGCTGAATAAATTGTGGTATATGAATGTTATAGAATATTATTGTTCTGTCAGAAACGACCAGCAGGACGATTTCAGAGAGGCCTGGAGAGACTTGCA